>WYDI02026802.1:23311-80161 GCA_009867235.2 Psittacus erithacus | reverse complement strand
CCAGCAGCGTGCCCTTGCTGCAAAGAAGGCCACCAGTATCCTGGGCTACATCAGGCAGAGTGTTGTCAGCAGGTCCCGGGAAGTGATTCTTCTTCTGCTCAGCACCGCTGAGGCCACACTTAGAGTGCGTCTGGTGCTGAGCTTCTTAGTACAAGACATGTAGCTCCTGTAGAGAGTTCAAGGCAGGGCCATGAATATGATGAAGGAACTGGAGCACCTCATGTATGAGGAAAGACTGAGAGAGCTGGAACTGTTCAGCCTGGAGAAGAAAAGGCTCAGGAGGATCTCAGACGATGTCCATAGATATCCGAAGGGAAGGTGCAAAGGAAACAGAGCCAGGCTCTGTTCAGTGGTGCCCAGTGACAGGACAAGGAGGAATGGGAACAAACTGAAACAAGCTGAACATGAGGAAACACTTTCTTACTACAAGGGTGACTGAGTACTGGCACACCTCACTCAGAGAGGTTAAAGTTTCCATTCCAAGACATACTCAAAAGCTGCCTGGTCATGGGCCTGAGCAAGCAGCTTAGGTGGCCTTGCTTTAGGTGGGGGGAGTGAGGATGGAACAGGTGACTTCCAGAGGTTCCTCCCAGCCTCAACCAGTCAGTAATTCTGTGAATAAACAAGCTTCTCCCTGGGACCTGAAGAGTTTTACAGGTTTCACCTACTATCACTTGCTACCTGAAAATACATCTCAGGGCTTTGGCATAGGAAGTTGCTCTTAAAGTGCAATTCAGTAACTGGTCCACTTCACTAGCAAATCTGCATTTTTCAAAACAATCTTGATTAATTTCTATTTCCAGGGTGCATGAACATGGAGAATGAATGCAGTATGGGAGAGCAGAGAGAATGAGTATATATTCCCCTAAACCTGGCAGAATTGCTAAAACAGATAACATACATTGCTAAAATGTATAATAGAATTAAAAGCATCACTAAATTATCATTTTTATTCTGACAAAGGAAAAAGGTATTATAGGAATCTATTGCTCTTGTTCAAAATACAGCAAATGAACAGTTTCTGCGGTGCTATGCAGTTTGATGGGCTTTTTTCCTTGTCTGTTTTTAATCTCAGCAAATGTAACAAGATCTACCAAATATCCCCACCTTAACTCACACATGCACAACAGGAATTCATAAGAACCTCTACCTTCCTGGCTTTTTAATGTGTTCTTCTTGTTCTATTTTCAGCAACTTAATAAAACCAAACAAGTGTTCAAAGAAAAGAGCAAAGGCAAATTTACATCGATTTGGACGTTTTCTGAAAGTATGAATTCAAAGGCTACATACTTTGAGCTTTCAGTGCTCCACAATTAACATCATGTAAGCTACCATTATGCAGGAACATGTTGGAAAACCTTCTGTTCTGAAGGTGTTACACTTATTTGAATTGAATAATTTTTTGCCACAAAAATAACAAAAATCACTGCTGAAAATCCCAACTTACTTTTAATCAGGGAACAAACAGAATAGGCAAATATATGCATATTATTTCTGAATCTCCATTTTTTTTACCTTGTTCTTTCAGATTTTAAGATCATCTGATCTAATTCAGATCCTAGTGCACCAAAACCCCTGGCCTTTTCCAATCTTCTATTTCCCTTCGTGCAAACAGACCATTCTCCTGTCAACTGGTTATAAAAAAGAAAGCTAGACAAACAAAAGGAAACTCCACCAATTTGTTTCATACCTTGGAAAATTATTTCTCCAAATATGCCACATGTGGTTTGATAGTATTCTCTTTTTGAGATCGCCAGTAGCCCCGCCATAAGACAACTAGACCTGGCTTTCTAGAAATATTCTAAATCAAATAACTTGATTTATTTTATCTTTCTAGATATTGATTACGATATTGTAATCTCTGACAAGTGTGAAAACTAAATAATTGTACAATGGATTAGACCACCACCTCAGAGATAGTCCTGTTGGTGATAGTCCTGTTGGTGATTCTAACAGTTGTCAACAACAAACTTCAATAAAATGCCTAAAAAACAGAATGCATAAAAAAAGGGGTTTTGTTTCTGGAACTCAGTAGCTTGGGGAATTCCTAATGGTCCCATGATAACAAGTCTTACTCCTACTCTTTACCTTCTACTGAATGAAAGTCTGTATGGGAGATGTAAGTAATGTCCAATTTTAGGACTCTGATGGGACTACTCTGCATATGATCCGAGCTTGTAACGTGTCAAAGGACACTTGTGATTCAACTTAAGTGGACATGCTTTGCCATCTGGATATACTGTCCCATGCTGTGCAACAGAGTATCTGCCAACTGTGTTACTGGCGCAGGTAAGACAAGGTCTTTCAAGTGAGGGGACTTAGAGCTCCACTTCCAGCGTCATTCTGACAACTTGACTCAGCCACCCCAGCATAAGCTGATATAATAAGGTGTATAATCATGATGTAAGACAGAATTAAGTGCAAGGAGTTCTAAATATCAATAGGTGAATTGCAGAATCAGTGCTAACAACATCCTGTCAATCTTCATTAGCATGAGAGAGCACAAACTTGACTGTGTTCAAGACACTAGGAACACAAAAATTACTTTTGCTTGAACTATACTAGGACAGAATTTTAGCAACACATTCACCTGCCGTCCAATGATTTTTTCTATTGAAATGCTATTTTAAAGATAGATCTACTTTTCAGTGTCCTGAGGTTCATGGTCTTCCCCATTCATTTACTCCTTGTAAATGGTTTAATGTATTACTTGTCATATCCTTGTAAACGGGTCAACGTATTGCTCTATTTTTTCTAAGTCAACAGACTTTTCCAGCCCAAGGAACATGTGAGGTAGCCACAAAAAAAGATAAGTACAACCTACTAAACTCTTCAGCAAAACAGCGTTTCTGACATCCTAAAGGTATCCTGGGAGTACCAAAGCTCTGTAGAGCCTTCAGACCTCCACAGGTTTCTGTGCATTCAAACTGGAGTAGATAGGCTTCACTTAAAACTACTTTTCAGTAAAGTTTTTTTCAATAAAACTCTCTGTCAAGTCTCAGGTCACTTCTGGAACTAATCTGCAGTCCCTGGAGGTCTACTGAGCCTCCAAAGCAAAACAAATCATCAGAACTGAGACCATGACCCCCAGCGCTGGCCTCATTCAGCCAATGAAAACAATATGCAGCTGCAAGTTTAGTACCAGTTATAGTGAGTGGACTGCAGACCTATTGCCCCAAGTTCTTCAAGAGAAAGTGATATGGGCAGACTAGCGTTTCTCTATCACCTCTTGAAGCATTCTCTTCCCCTGTGTGGTACAGTGTATCTCACTTTCAGCAAAATTAACCATTCATGCACAGCAGAATGAGTTAAAGGATACCAGCTGAAAGAGAGCCCTGGAACTATAGATCAACATGTTTTTCTAAAAAGTCTTCTGCTAATGTTGTGAATAAAAAATAAGTATTAAAATTGCATATGGCGTCTGACGTGAAAGGCACTGCACCTCCTATTTCCTCCATAGGGACCATACCTCTTATCCTAAGGACTTTAGAACTGCACTGCAGTATTTCTGCCTCTCAAACTCCTGAGCTCCTGGAGACTGCATGCAGCCCAAGGAAGCTGGATTAAATATGTTCTAAAATAACTTCAGGAAACTTTTACAGTGACCTCTTCAAACTCAAGATTCCAAATGAGAAGAAAGAAAAAAAACTCTTTTCCAGGCGTTTGATTCCAAGCTGTCAAAGTTTTACTACAGGAGAGCACTTTCCCGCTATTTAAAAAAATGCCACACACTTTATGAGTTTTCATATGGGATTTATTCATAATTGGTATTAGAGAACAAGAAAAGGAGAGATATTCCTGCTGCAGAACCTATACTCTCACTAAAACTATATAAGTTAACATATTTGACTGAATCACAGTAGACATCACAAGGAATTCATTTGATCTCTCCCTGTATCCTCCTCCAGAATAAGCTCCCTGAGTTTGCTATTTTATACAGAAACACAATCAAAAATATTATATAACCAGGAAAATATTTGAAACTCATAAATATAGCTTCCTGACAAAGTGAAATAGTTCTTGAATTGTCTCCTTTTTGTCTTTCTTAATTACAGACAAATAAAGGGAACAGATGTTAACATACTTCAGCCAAAATTGAAATGAGCCTTTATGGTCAGAGTGAGCAACCCAAGAAAGATATCACTACAGTGCAAATAATTCCAAAATGGATAAATGAATACAGGAACACACAACACTACAAAAAGTTGACAGGACAATCTGTTTGGTAACAGACATGTCTGACTCTTGCGTACATTTTTAAAGTATGCTATCAAAGTAATTTTCATTTCCATGCTAAGTATGGACATAGCAATTGCCCCCTCTCCAGGCAGTCCACAGGCCAAATGCCACCCTGAGTTACACCAATCCAAACCTACAGGATGTCTAGCAATAATTGGTGTCAGTATTTGATCTCTCATAGTAAAATGATGAGGGATCTATAAGGATGAAGATTGCTCTATGACACCTAATTTGTAACAGTCTTCATAGTGCAATTCTGCTTCTTTTAAAATTACTGTAAATGTCAGCTAGCCTGTTCTGGATCAATATGCTCTGTGTACAAATAAAAGACTCTTCCAGTCACCCAGTAGCTATGCCACCAGCAGGACCAGAGATCTGCAAGTTAAGCAGGTACTTTGTTTCATATATGTCCTGTTCACAGCACTGATGGTAAGAAAAGGTCATGCAATATCAAATTAAGGCCTCAAAAACACATCTATTTCAGCAGCTGTTCCTTATTACCACTCATGTTGTTGTTGCTGCTGCTGAGACTATCAGGAAATTCTTGTGTTAGTGTAGTCAGAGCTAAAGCAATTCTATACAATGTCTTTAAATAATGCCGTGATATGCATAATGCCTCCCATTTTGATGGATAGATCATCCCTAGGAGTTAGTAATTGCAGTTTAGTTAATTACAATGTTGTTGGTATGTAACAGTAGTACGTAGGCTCCCATAGTATAGTAGCAGAGGCAAAAAGCATTAAATCCATAGTTTTGCCACGTAGCACAGCAGAACTGAAGAGATTAAACATTTGGAACAGCACAATTATACGGAAAGATTCTATCTTTTAAAAAATCAGTTAGTAAAGGAAGAAAGAGTATATTTTGAAACTTATTTCAGAGAAGAGATTGCAGAAAAGTCACCAAGTTAATCTCCCCAAAGGCAGATTTTAGGAATGTTCCATGTACATACAGCATATCTTTACTGCAGACTTTATGAAAGTCATCCATAGGAGAGGTTTTCTCAGAAAAAAAAAAAAGTGGTTTTCTTTCCCGTCTAAATGAAATTATAATTTAATACAGTGTGACAAAATTTCTTACCTTTAGAGATCATCACATACACGTAGATCTTAAAAAGGTGCTTAAAAAATAACCAAGGAAAAAAAAAGGAATGGCAGCACAAATAAAAGCACAGTGGAAACACAAATAAAAGCAAACCTTTAATACAGGAGGATAAACTTACTTGTGGAGAGTTTATGGGGTTTGGACTAAATTATACTCATCTGAGTTTAATTAATTATAGAGTTTGGGATTATCTCTGCTCAGGTGTAGGCTTGGACACAGTCTTAATTCCCAAAGTGAATGCTTATCCAAACTGCCCCTCAAAACCTACAGAAGAGTCATTACTCATTCGTGAGGACTGAATTGTGAGCAGAAAAATTTCTAGAAACTCCACAATTAGAACAGCATCCTCATATTTATGATATGCTTAATGCAAAGTAATATTTTCACATGAATAGAAAATTCAGAGTGAAAAGAAGATTCAACATGCAGTTTAAAAACAATCAAAAGACAAGCATTTGGGTGGTGGGTTTTGGATATTTTTGTCACTTGGCTATTTAGCAAAAGGGCAAAGCATGCTTCATTCACCAACATTTTTTATACCTGAATAGGAAAAATGGAAATATTTAAGAAAGAAACCTCAAAGCTTTGCCTAAAAAGAAAAAAAAGCAAGCCTCTCATTTTTTCTAAATGATAACATTTAAAGGTATATACAATATGAATTAAGTCTGGCACAAGCTGCTTCTAGCCACTGTAATCCAGGAAATGGCTTTCTTGTACTAAACTTGCAGTGAAAAGTTGAAAACAACTTTTATCAGCTGAAGCTCAACTAGCCTCTAAGTGTTCTTTATGTACAGAATATTTAGAGGTCAGACAGTTACAGGTGTCTAGACCTGCATCATGCAGGAAGAGATCTAAGATCAGCAATACTTTAAACTGTATAAGGACGCACATATTTTGCATATTTGACCCAGCCTTACCCAGGTATGTGAAGTGAGTGCTGATTTATTACTATTTCATTTAGAAAAATGAGTACATCCTCTAAGCAGGAGGCCACTATTACAGGGTATTTTCTTAGCCTGAATCAATAAACCAAAAACTGCATTAGGAAGGAGATGCGTGATCCAGACATGGATATGAAACCATAAACTCTTTCATCTATAAGTCACCAGTTCAAATTTCTTTCTTTTGATCTGTGAAAAAGCAAGTGTTATCTGGTTTCTTTTTGGTGGCCCCCATGAAGCAAGCTTACAGTCTCGGCCAGGAGAATACCACCCATGTTAGGGAATAGTGTCAAAGATCCAAGTACTGGATGAAAACACAGACTGAACTGAGACGATCAGTTCAGTAGGATGCTTGTATATGGATGGAGGAATTAAAATCTGTGTTTCTGTTCATCTTGATCTGTAGATTATTAAAATAACTTAATTCTCCTGAATTATCACTGTCACCTTTTACTAATATCACAAATTTGTACTTGATAATAAAATATACTAATTAAACAATATTTTTCAACTGCCGCTGAAAAATCAGTTTACAAAGAAGTATTAGCAGATCGACTTACATAAAGAAAAAGTAAGGCTAATGCCTTGGCAAAAAAGAGGCCTTTTTGCGTTCTGTGTCCATTAGACAATGCATGAAGTAGTACAAAGGGAGAGAGCAGGTGCCTGTAACTGCAGAAATACTTATAAAAATACCATGAGTTCTGTTTCAATACTACTGTCTCCCATAATGGTTTAAAATGGGGTCACTGTTCCATTTTTTTTTCTTTGCAAATGTTGTTAGACAAGGTAGGTGTAAGTTGGATATACTACACGGTAAAAAGACCCAAACAAAATCTTTAAAAAAAGTCAGAGGCAGAAAATGTTAGGAATTGTTCTTTGCCCCTACTCTGGTACCACAGGGTGTCTTTACACTTTTAAAAAACAGACAACAAAGAAGTTGGCAGCAGAAGCTGTGATTCTGGAAATGACAGCAGAGACACGAGCTGATTAAAAATTTTAACAAGAGTCCCTAGCTTCATACTTATTTTTACCTTTTATCAGTATCAAGAGATTGGTCTTGTACTCATGTCGCCTCTGTATTTATCACCTAGTTCATACTGCAAACTCTTCATTTGCTGATATGTGTTCGCAGATATTTTTATTGCAGTGAATGTGGCTGTATTTGGTTGAATGATCTCGCAAAAATCAAAGAGGCTTATGGTACAAAATAAGTAGAGTTAATTAACTATTATCTGTAATACATGACCCTTCTGCATAGAAAGGTTTTGTTTTAGCAGCCCATCAGTATAACTGGGTCTACATTTTAGCTTCAATAAAAAGCTCTGTAAAAGATTACTAACTGAGGCCAATTCTATAAGGTGGTAAATGGGAGCTGAGTGTTGATTCAACACATGAACCCATAATTGATCTTACACCAACTTGCTCTGCTAGTTCTAACATGTTTTCAAGGTTTTGAATCTTTGTATTGTCAACTCATTCCTCATTCCAGATACAGCATCTAGCCAGTGTTTTGTTTAATTCTAAAGTAATGCAATCCTTCTGACCTGCAGAGCTGAACTCCAACTTGTATCTGTGACTAATTCAGCAATGCATAGGTCTAGCATCAGGGAACATGGAACTAGAGTCGTAAACTCCAAAATGAAAAAACGAGAGACTGGAGACACCCACAGAATCTTGGGTTTTAGATGTTTCTAAAGAGGCTTCAAATTACATTGTAAGATACATGAAGGACAGCCACGACTTTCAAAGAAGTTCATCACGTAAAATGTGCTTCACTTTGATACAGGGTCTTCTAAAATGTAAAGAGTCTGAAGTCTGTTTGACAACAATTTATAGTATCTATCAAAAATGGTGATTGTACAAATAAAGGTTTGTCAGAATTCCCTTTCATGTGTTCATCCACAATTCTGCTTTAACAGCACAGGAATCATATCCCTTAAACTGGTCTTGCAGATGTAGATATACATAATGTGCATGAATCTGGCATATGTGTGTTCTGATACTAATCTCCATAACATGCAAGTTTATTTCCTGGTGTTTTCCAAATTACTAACATACTAAGGACTAGACTGAAGCACATTAAAAATAAAAACCAGGCCCATAAATGAAATGGCTACACACACTTGCAGGTACGCAGGACTTCTTATAGCCCCACTTCTAAATTCAGACCTCCCTATATAGCTCCAGACTTAATTGGTTTCTCTTTCTGCATCCCATTTGCACTGCATGTCATGTGTATGTATAAAACACACACATACATAAAAAATATAAATTAATCTTTTTTACAGAGAGAAATCTCCCCAAAGGCAGCATCCTGTAGACTCTAAATCAATTTATTTTAATCTAATCTTCATCTGTAATGGTTTTCATGGCTGCAGCCATCAAAGAAACATCTTGGCAGGTGGGAAAGAATGAAAACATATAACA
Source organism: Psittacus erithacus (assembly GCA_009867235.2). Lineage (NCBI taxonomy): Eukaryota > Metazoa > Chordata > Aves > Psittaciformes > Psittacidae > Psittacus > Psittacus erithacus. The sequence goes on along the minus strand of WYDI02026802.1, from coordinate 71,450 downwards.
TTTGTTTCTAATGGTTCCTATGCACCATGTAGTTTTGACTTTCCAATACAGAAATAACAGTAAAATCCATGAAATATGACTGGGCTTGGAACTGACCTCTGATGTAAACTTAGATCTGCATAGCTGAGAATTCTCTAAAATACAACATAAATATGTCAGAAACTCCTTAAAATATCTTTAAAAATCATTGAAGCAGAGTTGCAAACTGAACTTTTCTATCTAAAGACAAAGCTTAAGTGGAATTTTTCATATATCAGTTTCACCAAATTGGAAAACTCTTCAATTTTCTAAGATTTTTCCCTTTATCCTCAGAACACAAGTTCCAAGTCATCCAAAGTGGTCTTCTATTAGGAATTACTTAGATCACAAACGCCTAGGAATCTCCCCATATTGTCAGATTTCCACTCCCTGTTGCCAAACTCAGTGCCTTACTAATTGCCTGGGGGAACAGTGCCTTGCTTAGAGAAACAGATTATTTTCTTGATGGAATAGCAGGATTTGCACCTGCAGAGACTCAGCTTGGGAAGCCTGGCAAGCAATCAAATGGGCAGCTGGGGAGCCTAGCTGCCCAGCAGACTACAGGACAGGCCTCTGGAAAGCTAGGAAGCCTGTCAGGTTGCACATCAGCTAGTAGGCAGCTAGCTGGCAAGGTAGCTGGCCAAAACCCAAGAAAATAGAAAACGTGTCTGTGTATCTCCTAACCTGGCTTCTGTCAATAACCTGGATGAATCAACACACTGATACAAAATTCAGTTCTATGGAATCAGCGCTGAATAATGAATAAAGTATATTAGAGAAAATACGCTACCCACAACTTTCCTAGGTCTCTGAACCCTCAGAAAGAAAATCAGCACGAGGTTAAGACGACATTTCTTGTAGATGTTGCACTGTGGAAAATAACTGAAAGCGAGCAAGATGAAATCCCCAGCAGTACTCCAGTTGTGTAATATAATGTCTGCGCCACACTGGTCAAGATTGCTCTGGGGATAGATCTTTGAAAGGCCGTGGCTGTAATTCACATTCATTCGCACACCTCATAAAATTGCAGAGCTGAGTTATTTACAGTGTTAACCACTTATTCTTTTGACCACTGAAACAATGAGAAGTCAGTTTGATTTTAATTTATTAACTGAAAGGAGGTTGGTGGTTACAGATTAGTCCTCTCTGGGAGTGCCTGCAGAACCCAAGCAACACTTGGTCTGGCACACAATAGCTCTGCTACCAAACACTGCTGATGGACAGATGAACTGGAATAGATACCAAATAGCTTGTTGCTTGCAGTGGGGTTTTTCAGAGCCACAGGCAGCTATCTATCAGAAGGTCAGATCATGCCAAAGAGGAATGTGTATTTGACCATATGAGAAAAAGGTTTAATCTCATCTTATTACTTCAGTAGGTTTGCACAGGGCCCAGCTTCATTGTTTTGCCAAGTTGATCTGACTGCTGTAGCTGATAGTAGAAGAGAAACTGTTATGTTTTCACTGAGCTTTCTGGTTGGCTGCTTCTCCCAGTTTAGACTGGCATAACATATTCTGACTCAAAGAAGCAGCTACTGAACATTTCTTAGAATTCTTAGGTAGAATTTTCTATCACATTTCTTACATGAGTACTGTTAGGTCAAATATCTCTGAAAACTAAACCTTGAACAAAAAATGCATGGAAAAAGAGACAAGACAAAGATTAAGCAAATATATTTGCTTCAGGTTTAATTTTTGAAAGTGCTCTTAATAAACATAGAAGTTAGAAGACACCTATCTAGTGTCCCCAAAAACCTCTCTCTCTCTCAAAAAGAAAAAGCACTAATCTCACTCTGCTCTAAACATTTCACCCAGTTACTACAAACACATTTGAATTTAGCCTGTAAAGATAATTATTACCAAATTACTAAAACAAACAGCAAATTAAGAAACCACATCAATAGATAGGATTATAGGATTTTAAAAAAATCAAACAGACCAGCTTTTACAACCTCCCTCCTCCTTCTCATACTTCTCTTCCTCCCCTCCCCCATCCTCAATCCAGGTCAAAAAGGAATACATGCCAAAGGAATGTGTTACATTCACATCAAGAAATCAAATTTATCATCAGCCATTTTGACCACAGTCACATCACAAAATATTGGTCCAACCACTCCTCAGCCCTCCTATCTCATATCTCCTGAAATAATACGCTTTTTCTCCTAGTACATTAAATAAGGAAACAAAATTGGAAGGGAACCAACGTCCAATTCACCAGAATTAAATATTTGCTCCAACACAGACATGCATTTTGGTTGCAATAATGGCTATATTCACTGCAATCAAGCTAAAATGATACAGGAACATATGACAGCAATACCACCTTTCTTTCCAGAAGAATTCTGCTAGAGAAGAACAGCTGTACAAGCTGTTCTACAGAACACATACCAACTTGAAACACAAACGTTTGTTTTCTTCTACATGTTGTACTTGAGCGATGCTGTTATAAGAATCCAAAGGCATAAAAATAATGGAAAATAATAACTATTATTCATCAGCTATTGGTTATGATTTAGAGTTCTCAATGAAGAAACAGAAGCAAAGTAATTCTAAGGAAAGTGGTTTTAACTATAAACAAAATAGGTGAAGCAAGTATGAAAAGAAAAGCATCTGGGATGATTCTAGGTTTTATAAGCCTTCCAGAACACTGCAATTTTCACCCTTTGCCATCTCTGTCAACTGTTCTTCTCTACTATAGCTTCTGATTAGAAAGCCAGAATGAAAAAATACAGGATATTTCCACTTTCCAATCCCATCAGTCATTGTTGATAGGGAACTGTACAAGACAGAACTTTACTGTTTTACTTTGTCTTCTGTGAGATACATAAGTTCTTTGAAATAATCAGAAGAAAAAAAATTGTGTGATTTTTTTTTTACCATTAAGAAATCAACAATATTTGAAAGCCAAGATTTTACACAAGAGATATTTTAAAATATCTAAAACTTTTTTCCTTCTGAAAATGTACTCATATTTTGACACTGTAGGCAAGACACTTTTCATGAGAACAAGTTTCCATTTCTGACCCTGATACAGCTCTGTTAGAAACTTATGGGCAAGGAATGCCACCTTTCCATACCTCAATCTACTTTTACGTAGAACAGGAAAATGACTGTAACCCATTTCAACAAGGTCATACCTTCTCACTACTAAAAATGTTAAATTTTTAACTGTTAAAAAATTTTTAACTGTTAAAAACTCAACCTGCAAAGCAACCAGTTCCTCAGCCTCTCTGGACTTCTTTCACTGCTTCAGGCAATAGACATAATTCAGTCTACTGTTCTCTGTGACTGTTAAATCTCAGAACCTGAAGTTCCCAAGTGTCACAGAGCACACCACTTTAGATCCCCAGTGGTGAACAGGACATTTACCCATAACATAAATAAAAATAAAAATAAAAATAAAAAATAGCCACAAGTATTTAATGTCAAAATATTGGATTTAGAATCCTTAACTTATCACAACCTGCTCACTTCAGGTTTACAATTGGCATAATCAGCTACATTTCAATAAAGGAAAGAAAACAGGAAAAAATCCCAAATTTACTAATACTACCACCTAACTGCTATCTGTTTTTTAAATATATTTCCCCTTCTGTCTCACAATAACTGAAAAAATATATGAAATATTGAAAAAGCTGTAGTTGTAGACATACTATTAATTTTACCCCAGCAATTTAATTTTAAAGCCATTGCTTGTAAGTTTATCATGCTTAATTTTCTTAATTCTTAGGCACTAACATTATACATTGAGCACAGTAAGAGCTACCATAACTCCAAAAGAGTAAGAGATATTTAAACACTATGAATTTATAAGGCTTCCCCCACCCCCCACAAGCTATTATCTCTTAGATAATGTGAAGAATTTAAAAGAATCTTCAGGATCTTCTTATTTCTCATTATTCTGTAAATGCAGGGAGGTTCTAAGAATCATTACATATTTTAGTGCCCCAGTGACCCTAAACTGCCTATAGTACACCTGTTTCAGATCATAAGCCAGGGGAACAACAATATCTCGTTCAACTGCATTGCCAAGTCTTTCACTACCAAGCATCAAATGTAGTCTGTGTAAAGCAGAGAAGTCCTGAGTGGCCTAGATATTTGAAAATGGTAGGTAACCAACATTTCAGGTTCCTTTGAAAGTCTCTACTTGTACTTGTCAAGTAACATGAAGCAAAAAATGTCTCAAAGCCTGCTTTGCCTTAAATATCTAGTGTGACATCACAGGCTGTTTGTCTGCATTCTCACTGAAGGCTGAAGCAGACTCACTAAGTCTGCCTGGCTGTTATATATAAAGGCTAGATAATTTCACACATATCCATGTTAGCCAAGGAACTCCTTAATAACTGAATCCTTAGCAATCCTTTCAATGAGCAATTTCTATTCTTTTAATTTCTCTAAGCCCATTTCTTTCTTCTAATATATTTATAAGAATATGAGAACAAGTTTTCAGCATTTAAACTGTCCCTGATACGTCAGTGTTACTAAGAATATGTCAGAATGAACGCCCATTTGGAGCTGAGCTAACATCATCTTCAAGTAAGAAAGCAGTAGATGGGGTTAGAGGTAGCCCGTTTACTTTGGCAGTAATTCATTTCATAGTAAACTAGCTCTATTCACTAGTCCATGAACATCACATACATTTACACTCCCATTTCATATTGCTGTACATCAATCTGACACTATCTCTCAAGGGGAACAGTCTATATGCAGTCCAAATGGCTTTTCAGACGAAAAATAAGGGCAATAACCTTTTATCTCGGGAGATTTGGTTCAAACCCCTGATTAAGTCACAAGTTAAAATTAGTTAAAATTTCTCAGATTTGTGCACATCACACAACTGCTACTCATTCACACACTGTCTGATAAGATGCTCAAAGAGAGTCTGCAAAGGATGAGGACACTGCCAGTCAGGAACTCGGGTGTGTTGTCATGAATATGAAATAAAAAATGGAATGTGAAAAGGAATAAAAATAGGGAAGAACTCAAAGTTCTCAGTGTTTGTTTTTTTTTTGCAATATTAGAAGCCAGTTTCTTTCTGTTATCCTGACCTCTTTTTTAAAAGGGCCAAAAAGCATATTGAGGTTGAGCTGCATTTCTGACATTAACAGACAGTGAAGGGCCTTCCTTTGTGCCTGGTTACCTACAGATCATCTGCAGCTTGCAACCGGCAACTCAAAGAACAGAGTGAATGGACAAAATCATACTTTAAACATGCTTGTGATCATGATTAAAGGACCGTCTTTTTTTCAGACATATATACTGAACCTCTTGACATTCAAACTACCTGACAAAGAACTGCCACCTGTCAGGAGCAAAAAAATGAGCTGGTAGTAGGATTGCAATCAAAATTGCAATGGAAATATAGGCTTGGATTATTTACCTCAGGCTCTCCCCAGTTTCCAGCTTTGAAGAAATTCAGTCAGCTAGAAGGACAGTCTAGAATCTTGTTATTCCTGATCAGAGCTGTCAATCCACACTAACAATGTAAGACTCCCCATACTTTGTAGAACATTGCAGTAAATCAGTGCCATCCGCGTAGAACACAGCAGCACCATCTGCATTATAAAGGTCTCACTGAAGTACGCTATTGCATTATGCCAAGTCAATAGCAGGAAATTGTCAGAAACTCTGCTGTGCACAGAAGTGCATGTTAATTTTTAGCTTACCCTATTTTCTGCTGCACCAAAACTATCTTGCTGTACATATGGATATATAAAATAATAACACACAACTATGACCAAAGTGTGGTTTACACTCAAATCCACGTAAGATACTTAACAGCATCTCCAAAGTAAAGAATTTGACTGCAGTACAAACTGTAATGTGTTTATTCACAACTATATTCCTGTGAGACAAAGCACTGTGTTATCCCCACTTTACAGATGGAAATTGAAGTGCCAGGCAAAATAACTTGCCTAAACCTGCGTAATAACAGTTCTGAGACAAAGCAGAAATTTGAACCAACCAAACTGTAGAGTAGCCCCTCTTTTTGGCATTTCTGAGCTAAGATCCTACTAGACAATATTAAATATCATTTCCTCAAATATTGTATGTTAAACAAACAGAAACACATGACTGAATCATTTAAAATGGTAAATCAAAAGCATGACCCTCTCCAAAAAAAATCATGTCCTAGATTTTTGGGAAAAGAGTTCGGCAAAAAAATATCACAAATATGATTTATCCTCCAAACTTAATTCCTTCAAGAATTGGATTTTATTTCACTTATACTCCCACTAGGCTTATACATGTTTATGTATAATTTCCTGTAAAGAAAATAGAAAAATAATGGATGTTTGACATATTAACTGACACTACGCTTTGCTAGTGCTCCTGTATCCAGCCAGCTGACGACTAGATGCTTGAATATTCATTACAGGTTTGTGCATACCACTAACAAAAACATCGATTTTTTAATATGTAATCTGCAATTAATTACATGAACCACTGGATATGCTACTTACACTAATTAAACTTCAATAGACACTATTTTTGCAATACATGGATAGCTAACATGCAACACATTTTCTTAAATAAGGCACTTCATTAAAGAATATTGCCAAGATCGTTGAAGTGTTTCACCTTCAGTACTAGATACAACTTACAGCAAAAGGAATATCATGTGTTAATGGTGTGAATACCTGGGATTGTACTCAGTTTGTCTTTGGTTGGCTACTACCTTTGCCTAGACCTTGCCTGTTAAGCATAATCAGATATAAAATTAATGTGGAGGATTTGAACAGAATTTGCAGAAAATAATTTCTTATAATGTAGCTCTCAACAAACTCCACAATCAACAGTCATCTGTCATGAGCTGTTGTAAGACTAAGTTAGATTTTTCTGAAACATTTTTCTTATCCTGCCTTGAGACTAAACTCTCACATTTTGGTGTGTTATTTTTCCTTATTAAGGACATTCAGGGACAAATTTTCCAAAAGTGTTTAGGCACCTAGTGATGCAGACAGGCAGCTTGTGTTATTTTTCAAAATCACTAAGGCAGGTTAGACAGCTAAATCCCATTGAAATTAGAGAGGGTTAGACATCTGACTTATGCACTTAAAAAAATTTAGCCAATGCCTATTTGCATTTTCAGGCTTCTAATCATCTTTGAACATCTGTGATAAGTTTTGATTTATTTAGGCTAGTTCCCAGTGCATTACTTTCTATCACCTCGCTTAAAAAGCATATTTCATTAAACAAGTTGCAGACTTTTGTTGCAGACCATGTTAAGAAGATATATAAGTGAAACAGATGATAACCTTTTCTTCCATAATTTGCCTCTTTTTTTTTTTTTCCTTCAAAAAGGTAAAAGGACTGTGTGGGACAGTGAATAATGCAAAAGAACTGGTTTACGCTAAAAATCTGCAGGTTGACTCAATGAGTTTTTTAATAAGGTTTAATTTGATTTAACACAAAATAGAGTGAATCTTTTGAAGCTGGCAAAATATAAAATACCCAATGTATAACTCAGATTGTTTTGCTCATCTTACCAAAACAAAACAAAAAAAAAAATCAAAAGTATTTCTCTATTGCTAAATGAAGAAATAGTTACATTTGAATTAAATTTGAGAAGCACTTGACAAATACCTCATTTTACTGCAAAATACTTGTCCTTCCAGATATTTGCCTTATAGTTTTTCATTGCATTAGGGACTTTGAGTTATGAAATATTTTATCAAGACCAAAATTTTGCAAGATTGAAAGGTATCTCTTTTAGCTGTGAAAGGTATTCAGTCATATTTTTCTAAAATAGCAAAATATATAGAGAATAACAAAATATTTTGACTCGGTTTAAAGATTACATTCTATGGAAAAGGGATTCATCACAGTAGGTCACAACACTCCAGTAGTTTTATCATTCTGTCTTAATAACTTTCAAATCCACTAGCAAATTTCCACCATGTCTGATTTAAAATAGGTGAGATCTCAAAGAGAAGTTGTTTCTATAATTCCCATGAAAATTGATAGCTGAGACACAGAAAAGACAGACTAAAATAACTGTCACCACTTGAAAGACTACAGGTGAGTCCTACAATTATCCACATTCCCTTTGATCTGAAGACATGGGTGGCTGATGCCAAGCCAGCAGAGGACTGTGAGGGCTTGAGGGCATTGATGAAGGTGGTTTTCTGGAAACAGTATAGGGAACAGAGGTACTGTGAGACAGCCAAGGTGGGAAAAAGGTAAAAAAGCAAATACATTGGAAACCAGGCTTCCACTGTGCAATCAAACATGACCAAATATAATTTTCATCAAAATACTTCGTATTTTCTTGAGAGACTATTTTTGGCTCACAGATGTGTTTTTAATCTCTGACAATTCTGTTTTTTCATTTAATTTTCAACCAAAAATATCTTCAAACATTTTTTAAATACCCAAGAGGATATCTGGGATATTTCTTTCTTTTCCAAACTGTTGTTTTGCCTTTTTTTTTACTTTCAAAAGAAATTTTTCCAGAATACAGTTCTTTTCATTAGAGAGAATGAATTGAAAGAATTGGCTGCCTCTGATGATTCATAATTGTACATTTTGTGGCTTCAATGTCAGGACTTTTTTTCTTTTGTAACAGGCATTAATTTATCAAGCAACACAAGTCTAAAGCTGTCTTTCTATGCATGTATGGTGCAGTTTATCTCAAGAAACAAATTGAATCTTTTCCCATCCTATGTTTACACAAAGGGAACAGCGAGGTCCAAATGAAAGACGTTATATATTGTAAAATAATAATCACTAATAGGTGGGTGCTGAAGCTTATTACTGACTTAAAGCTTGTAGAATAAATGTACTAGGAGAGGCTAGAAGCAAGGGTAGAATACATCAAATTTAATCAGGTAAATGTATCCCTCCAGGCTACTTTGCCCAACCTAAGCTTTCCACCGGGAAATGACAGTTTAGAAGAATATTTCTGCAATGTAATTTCAGGTGCAACAAAGTCACAAATGCAAAAGAAGCATTAAAGCTATTTCTTGTGTTGTGATTTGCATGTCTAGAAAAGCAAAAGGCAGACACACAGTCCAAAGCGACTGTATAGTAAAATAAATCATTCCAGACTGCTCAAAAGTCTCCAATTCCATTTGTAGAGTGTGCTCTCAAGAACCATCTTTGAGTCATATCTCTGACAGGGACAGGAAAAAAATTCTGAAAAATCAACTTTCCTATATTTCTACTGAAAGTCTTTAATGTGCTTGAGCCAAACAGCTACTTGAGTTGAAGGCGAGTTTCCATATGATTTCTAAAACTGCTGAGTTAAAACAAAATTAGATAATATTTCTTTCCGTGAGAAGTGATTCTACAAGGTGGTTTGCTATAGCTGCTGCAATGCATAATGGCCCATTACTATGTCCCTTGGTGGGATTTCTGCAACTAGCAACTGGGGGCCTAAAAAGAAATATTAGAGTGGTTTTGTTTCCAGACAGAGGAAGTTTGCACACCCCCCTATTCAAATGTCCCATAAACATACAACCTTAACTCTGAACTCATGTTTCTGTAGGCAATGGCTAAGTGCTGTATTGACATTAGAATTGAAAAAGAGTTAATAAAACAGCCTTATCTGGCTGAGACCTTCTATGAAGCTATGCATTTGAGTGTGACCAAAATGGAGGTATTTAAAGGGATGTCTTCTGTACGTGAATAGGAATATTAGCTTGTAAAAAATATAAGTAACTCAATTTTATTAGCCACAGATACTGAGGACAGGAGAGAAACAAGTCTTCCTAGGAGGTCCATCTTAACTGCTCTCTTCCTCTCTTTTTCCATGTCAACTCTGATCAGCTGGGTAATCTAAGAAAAAAAAGGAACCTCCCTCTGTGCAGGTGCAGGGTCAAGCCTTGCCCACTGCCACTAATATTTCAAGCAAAACAAACTGGAGTTGCTAGCCTGTTAATTTTAACTCACTATTGACTACTTTGACAGGAAACATTAAACAACCTTAGCTCTCAAAGAACAGTATCTTTGATGTGGGACTTGTATTAAATTTTTATTACATTTTGTTTATATACATGGCTCTGTATATGCCTTAACATTGCACTAAGGAAAGGGATGACATAGCAAAGAAATACACATTCCACCCATAAAAAAAGTAAAAACAGCTTTCAATTTTATTTTTTTTTTTTCAGTATCTTGGCAGAAGTAAAAATGCATCATTTCATCTGTACATTCCAAAACCTCTAAGAGCTTCTTAAAATTCCTTCTATGTGAATAATGTAACCAGTCAGCACCACATCATCCTCCCAGCAGCTTTAGGTTTGGCAAACAACATGTAAACCAGACTTTTTGATGCCCTTTTAAACCTTTATTTTTCACTGCCCTTCCACTTTTGCCCCCATTCAGACTCAATTTATTACGAATCACACTCAAAATGATCCTATTTGACTAGTCAAGGTTCTTTCCCTCTCCCACCCCCAAATCCAGGTTTTACTAAAGAGAACATATTGCTCATGCAACCTCGCATTCAGCTCTTGGCATAAATAATTTAACCACAAATTGACTTGGTTGACTATGCTTACAGAAGTGAAAGCCATCCCATCTAGTTTATTATGGATGGGAACTCCAGGGAGGGAAAGGCTAGAGCAGATTCATCTTGCACTGAGACTGCCCAAGAGGCTCCATCCCTAGTTTTCTCTGCAGTCTCTGCAGGTCTAATGCAGAGGAGTGACAGCACCTCATCAGTGCAATTTCCACTGCTTTTTGCTGGAGTTCTGAGTGCTGCTACGTCTGAGTTTCTGCCATGAAAGATCATTGCATTTCCCAGAAGATCAGAGTTCAAGAGGGTCTTGAAGACAAGTTTGAATGTTCTTTGTTTGGACCTATTTTAGCATTCATATCAACATTAACTTACTTCTGCACAACACCATTTTCAGTGTAATTGCTTCTGCTACATTCCACCAACTTACTGTGGAGTTAGACAGTTTTGTAGCAGCTGTAACTGAGCCAGAATAGTTTCCCGACAGACTAATTATTATTTTGTCTATATACTCCTTGTACTACAAAGTACAGGGCTGAGTATTTTTCTTTTAAATACAAGTTTTGCACAGAACTGAAAAGTTCTTTTTTGTTGCTCAGGATATATAAGTCTTCCAGTAACTATGTGCTCCTTTTTATAATTTTGTATGTGTATTCTGAGAAGGTATTTGACTTGCATTTCATAAAGAATTTTTTTCTGGCAAACTCTTTTCACAGTGATCCCACTTCTCTAACAATAAAATAGGCAAAGGAAAAAACCCTGAGCAATGTAACATTCAGCCATCACATTAACCAACATATGCAAGCATATATATATGTGCATACTTCAGATATTTATGTACACACACAGATATGTGTATATTTACACAAAAAGATGCCCCAGAACATTTCTGCACAAAATTTGGTACAAACCACTATAAGCAGCATGCGAGACAAAAACCAAGATACTAGAATCTGCAAGCAGGACTTGGGAAAGGATATTCTGTGCAATGAATAATTGTCACTGCAAGTTGATAACCACTAAGAAACACTCTGTGCAGCTGAAAAGCATCATGATATCATGTGTCTATTTGGGACAGGCAAATGCTACCCTCTTTCCCCGTGGATATGACAAGCCTGGATTCCTCCAGAGAACAGCACTAAGCCCAATTAATAATGAAGAAGTCCATCAATATTGGGTTGTCACCTCTGAAACACACAGTAATACCCATTCTAGACTTCTAATAATCAAACCTCTAGCTTTGAGTTAGAATTATGAAGTTCTGCTCTTGAAAACTTTGGACTGCAAAACATCAAGACAAACTGTCCTTCTATATCAAACATAGATGAGAAACCCCCACCACATGACAGAGATGTTGACAAGACCAGCTCACCTCAATGTATGAGGCACTAAGGTATTACAATAAAAGGTGTAAGGAAAAAAATAAAATACACAGGAGCAGGAACTATAGCTGCCTGATGAGCAGATTCGGACAGTTCTTTTCAGTGATGAAGATTTATTCAGGAATCCAGAACTTCAGATGCTTGTCTAAAGCTCCTCATTTGTGAATTAATATAGGGTTTCTATGGTCCCATCAAAGATAACACAAAAGCTAGAGTTAAGGGAGCTGTAGTGAATATGAGAATCTGATGGTATTTTGATATTCTGTTACTTACTTAGAGTGAGACTAGGAAACAAAGAGGCTGACAGTTTTTTAAGGAAGTAGAACTTAGCAAAGACAAATTGCATTCCTCATTGAGATTGCTGAAGATTCTAAATTCAATACAAGGTTTTGGCAAAAAATTATTCTGGCACTTAGTTACTACCATCTGTTACAGATATTCCAAATGGGTACTAACAACCTATCACTGACATGTGAAGGATTTGAAGCCGTAGAAGTAACCAGTATGGAAGATGCTTTCCATCTCCAGGAAAGACCATCTGTCTCAAACGCATCACATCCAGTGTTTCGGCCCTTCTGAAAGACTTCAACCAGGATACATTTGCTAAACATCACACAAACTAAAACTGTATAGTCTCAAAGTCCAACTATCTAATTCTAACTCAATTCTAATACTACCTGCTTTGCACTCAACCTATAATAAAAAAATATTTTAAAAGTAATGGATTTGAAGGAGGGGAAACAAAGGAAGTGTAGAAGAAGCATGCTCAGCCTGCTATAGAAAACAATCCACATTCTGAACCCATTTTACCATTTTGTTCAAAGTTGTAATTTTCATTAAGGTTAATAAAAATTAGGTAAAGCCAAGCGCCAAATTCATCCCAATGCTGCCTTCTTCAAAAAATACTTAAACACCTTGAACCACTATAAAAGCAGAAGCTCATAGAATATGAAACACACAGGCAGCCAGAAACTCCACAGCAGCACTGTATTTTTAAACATACCAGGTCCCAGCAATGTCAACACATTTAGACAGCAGCACAGCATTCTCAACACTAGTTTGGCTTGGTATGAGCCAAAACCATCTGGCCAAGTGCAGCCCAGCCCTATCCAGCACAGCATGCACAAGATCTTCACTTTAGCAAGCATAGAGGAGGTTAAAGGGCTGGACAGTCTTGTTCTCCTGAGTCCTTCTCTTACTTCCCCAATACTTCACACAGTACTCAGATTCATAGGAGGCCAAACTCCCCGGTAGCTAACATAATGAGGGAAGGCAGTTTGGGTACCGACTACAGCTGCTAAGTCCACCAAGAACAGGCTGACTGGGAACAGGCAGGGGAGTGAGATGAGACCCTAGGAGATTTCTCCCAAGGATTTCATTGCCCTTCAACTAAAACATTAAATAGTATTGCAAGTGGGATGCCTGTATCATGAAAGATTTAACTGGTGAAGCCTTATCATCAGCCTCACCATCACCAATTTTCATCTAAGTTAGAGACATCCAGCCTGATTAATTACACAAAAGCTATCCAATTCAGAAAGCAGCAGTTTCATAATTTCAGAAGACAAATTGGAGATTGCATCTGAGACTATCTGGTGGAAACTGGAGAAATATCTTGATTGACTAAAGGTTTTGCGATAACTGAGTTTTTGCAAAGTGGTTTGATCTAGTACTTAGAAAAAGAAACTGAACTCTTAACCACTGAATGTGTGGGCAGTTGTCATATTGATGTTTGGGCCTGCTTGTCAAGAAAATTCTACTTTGAGCCAGTCACACAAATTAAACAGCTAGGTTTTTATAAAGAGCCCTCTATGAGAGATAACAGTACCAACCACTTTTTTTGTTTACTCTATTTCAGTGATCAGTATCAAACTAGAGAAAGTACTTTGCAGGGGGTGTAAAGAGGCCAGAACCCTATTGATTTACAGAGGAATGTAATTAATCTGCCAACAAATTGCAGGTTAACTTCTCAGCACATATTTAACAACAACTTAGAAGTAACAAAATATCCAATAAACCTGACAGCAATAGCCACAAATGCCACATCTTGTAAGGGTGGCTTATAGATCAAAAAAGTGAATCAAAACCTCCTTCACTTTGTTACAATTAAGGGGAAAAATTGAACTGACAATATTATGATCTTGAGGATACAGGAAAGGCAGTTCGAAAAGTTCCTTTGCATTTTTTTACATTATCCTTCTACCTTTAAGGCCTCTATTCTTTTTAAAAGTCTTTCTTTATTGTGCCTCACTAATTTCTTTATACAGCGCTTCTTCAAGGAGAAAGAAAGAATCACTTGATATGTTACCACTACCTAAAGTTTTTAGCAAAAGACCTCTAAAAGGAAATAAAGACAAGAATGTTAAGACTAATAAAATTTATCTGCTACACCTCAGGAAAATTGACTCTTACCACACACAGCATGCTGATTGATATACTGGGTGTTTTTATCCCTCTGACTGAAGGGTATCTTGACTGTTATAGGACTACTTTTGTTGTTCCAATTTTACAAGACATTCAAAATACAGCTTATAAATGCCGTTCGCAAATGCATTCAACCATTTAGGACTTGGCCAGGTTGCACTGTTAACACACTATTTCAATGCAAAGTTTACATACCATAGATATATCTTAAAAGTTATAGTTCTATTGTCACATTTTGTCTTCTTCCCATAAAAATGGTTATTTTTATTCCCAAATCAGCAGCCAAGTTATCGATTAAATTGGCTTAGGTCAGCCCACCCTGCAATCACAGCCTCAATCCTTACATTGTTTTCCAATAGCTTGCTTTATTGACTTCAAGTTCTTGGTTTTGACTTCAGGATCTCACTGTTAGCTTTAGCCCTGTCCTGTGTAACTTTGCCCAACTTTTGTTTCACTGTTGCCTCAAACTGTCTGCTAGGCTAAAAGGGAAGAAACTATATTAAGCATCAGCAAAAAAGGCATACAAAGCCTGTCACACACTAATTTTGGAATATGCATTTTTCAGTCTAAGCGCATATTATGCCAAATCAAAAGCAATCTTCAAAACATCTTGTACCATTTCCTCTGTCCTACTAAAACTCTGTAGGGAATTACTGATCCTATCTGCATAGCTCATTTGGTCACCTTTGATATCTAGAGTCCTGAAATGTATTCTATTAATATGAATGAATTAAAGACAGCAGGTCCAATTTTCTACCATCTCCCACTTTATTTGTTGAATTGTATTTGTGCTGAGCAAACTGTAAAACTTCATTATTCCTGTTGGGCAGCATTCTTACTTGGTCCTGTAGAGATCAGGCATACAAATCAGACTTGAGCTGATTCTGGGGGACTCCTACCTGAGAATAAAAGGGTAGAACTGGATTTTTACAATAGGGATGGTTCTGACATATGAATTTGCATTTTGCAAAAATCCAGTGGTGGTTACATTTGCAGTTCTGTACTACACTTCTGCAGCTGAAGTTAGCATTCTGCCAATGTACTAAGTTTGTTCTATTTGTTTTACTGAAAAAACACGAAAGATTTGTATGTGAATAGTTCTAAATATATATATTTTCATTGAACTAAAATATTGTTTGGGTTGGTCAGTGAAAGCTTTCAAGAAAAGTATGCTTCTGGATGTGTTTATTACTGCAAAAATAAATATTCTATTATTTGTGTGGTTGACAGTCAGCTTTGTTGTACTTGCAGATGAAAAAGGGAATATGCTGATTAGAGAAAATACAGCTATGTTCCATCTTCCTCCCCTGCTTCAATAACAGAAAAGCATTTACATGTTAATTCCAGGACTGAACAGCTGCATTCCCTAGAAAGCAACATTCATTGCAGCAGTGAGCCCATGAAAGCAGGAAGAAAAAAAAAAAAAAAGGAGATGGTATGAAATTTAAGGTGGATAGAGACATTGATTTTGCAATTCTTCTGTTGTTCTGAAAGGAGTACTCTTCATTTTAAGAAGTGCACGTAGACACTTCCTACAGGCTATTCACAAGAGTATTCCAGCTATCCGATGACCAAAAGGAATACTATTATTTCATTTTATAATGCAAACAGAGGCATAAAGGGATTATTTACTAAAGTTAGACAACTATTTGCCTATCCATTTAAACCTCTATTCTATGGAGAGAGCTAGGTGATTTGCCCAGGATTACACAAGAGATCCAAGGCACATTCATAAACAATACCCATCTCCAGTTCCCATTTCCCTGTCTTATCCTTTACAATTAAGATTTATGCATTTTTTTCTTCTTTACTATTTGATTATATAACTTTAAAATACATTTAAAACAGAGATACACAGCTGCTGTCTTGTCAAGAACTGCAACAAAGGCTTAGGTGTGTTTTGCGCATCTGTAAAAATCTGTGAAGATGGAAGGCAAAGCCTGCTTCTGTGAGGCATTCAGCATTAACAGCACCATAACTTACTGTTTTTGAAGCTCAGAATAGTATTAAGAATATGACAATACTTGTAGCTTGATTTGCCACTCATGTTTCCAAAATCTGTGACTTGTTTCTGCTATTGGTGATTTCCTTTGTGATCAATATATGTATGAAAATGGGTAGCCTCCCTTCATGACCTCAGAGGGAAAAATTGTTGAGAAGCAGGAAAATCTTTCCTAATTTGCAGGACATATCATACTTAATCATCCTGGCATCAAAAGTGTCAAGTTAAGCAAGAAATGTTATATTAAAACCAACGGGCAGGACTTCTCCTGATGTGGGTCTGTAAGAGCAGTAGCACATTAGAAAGCACATAAAAATATACAACTGAAGGTCTAATCCTAGAAACACTCATTTCCACTGCTAGCATCAGCATGGCTAAGCAGATGAACAGGGACTACTTTTATAAGCAATGAAGCTGTAAAGTTTCACAGTATATTAATTTAACTTAAGAAGCTCTCCTACTTCCCAAGTCACCCCAAGACTTTGGTCACTGACTCCTATTCCTATAAGTGTAACTGCTTTGGGGCCATGTGGCAAATTCAATCAGTGCAATTACCCAGGTTAAAAATAACTCTCCAAAACACTGTTGTTTTCCATTCAGACTGCTTGAATTCAGTCACTGGTGCTCTGCTTAATATTCACTAGCACTGTAAGCAACAACAGCAGAATGCTTCATGACAATGTTTTAAGGGAATGCCATTTATCAACATTTTATGGAGAAAAAGCAGCATTTTTCTCTTACTAAATATCATTAATACCTACCAGACTTGAAGTTAAGGCTTTGGGAGCCAGCTGCTGCCCACAAAAGGTAACTGTCAGTCTCTAGCTGGTTGTACTGTCTCCTCCTTAGGAGCTTCAGAGCCACCAATCACATTTGCCCACTCTTGTAGCCATGGAGGACTTTGTATGCTTCACAGTCAGCAATGTGTGGTAGAATATTCTTTTCTACAATTCTCAGAATCCTATGCATGATACCTGATTATTTATATTTTCTGCAAAAATGTACACTACATGCTAGCAATACAAATCAGGAGCTTGCTCAGCTGCCTTCCGAAACTTCCAACAGTGTTTTTATACAGACTTTAGTTTGCTCCCCCTCCCACATATGTTTTTCCTCTTAAAAATTAGAATTTTAGGGAACTTTTGAAAGATATAATCACAAATTGAAGGCAAGGTAAGTTTTGTAAAGCTTATTCAGCTGTAGCTATGAGATCACACAATAAACTACCAGGAACTGAAATTATGCAAAGGAGAAATGTCAATTCTAAAAAAAAAACTTGTTTGAAAGAATAGGGGTCAAAAGGAAAAAGAGGCAAAAGTAAACACTAAAAGGATTCTAACATTTCCAGAAATGCTCCCACCTTTATGTTAGCATCCTAAAGGACTCGGATGAGACCCTGTGCCACAACAGATCACATGATACTTAAAGGAAGCATACTTGGGTGTTTCCCTTTTTCTTTCCTCCCACTTTGTAACAAGACGTCCCACTCAGACTGGCAATCAGCAACAATATTAACAGTATATCATATTGTGTTCAGGAAAGCAAAACTGGCTGTGGAAGAGAATAGACAAAGAAAAATCAAACCTTCTGATAAGTTCTTTCAGGAATGATTTTCATATTTGCTGTTTTTCAAAATACAGCATCCCATCAGCTGGAGCATTTTATTGTGAGTGAGAAAGGTTGTTGTGGCTCTTCTACCCTGCTAGCCAAAGTGACCATGAGACAGTGGGCCTAAACCCGATACACACAATGGTCATCATGCCATCTCCACTGTTCTGTTCCTCTTTGGTGTTACCCCTGTAGGCTCAAAAAGAGATGCAATGATTGTGACTATCACATTTGAAAATCATACTTTACATTTCACAAAGTGTTTTATAATCTCTTGGCTTCTTGAATTAATATATATGTTTAGGAAGAGACAATGACACAATATCTAATGTTGTTTAGGACAACACTGGCAGTGGAAGTGATCAAATGCAGTTGCTTCTAGAAAGCAAGCACTGACTTGAAATGACACAGCATACTATTTTTCTGGTTTTAGCTTGACTGGCTGGTAAATTTATACTGATGTCACAGAAAGAGTATTTAACAGAGTTATTCTTATCAGCAGCCTTATCTGAAAAATATTAGGGAAGACCAATCACATAAAATAGGGCTAGATTCCTGCCAGAATTTTAATTGAAGCCATGGAACTAAGTGGCATTATGCACAGAGAACTAACAAATTAACCACCACTTTGCTTTTGGAAAGCAATAATTTACTGCTTTCCCTTTACTAATCCAAATGTCCTGTATATACCTGGCAACCTTTTCTGGCAGAGACTGAAGGAAGTCTTTGAAATATTATCTTCTCTGCCCCAAATGTCCACTTTCATATGCAGGACGGTGTCACTAAACAGACCTCAAGTTAAGAGAGGACTCCTGGTCGAATGAGTATAATTGGGTAATCACAGCTTTCATATTAAGATAGCTGGCCATAAAACAACTTGGATTTGCAAGTAGTACAACTGCTAGGAGGCAGAGTGCATTAGCTCAGTCTCAGTGTTGCTCTAATACAGTTACCTGGCAGACTAATCATGTATTTGCCTTTGAGAAAACTGCACAGACACACACAGGGGTTTTTTATTTTTGTGTTTTCCAGGCCTGAATGGTAAAGGTTATCTTTTCAGAACTTTGACAAAAGGAATTAAAAAAGCTAAACTCAAAGAATCAGGAGACTATCATATATACACACCCAGACATACAAAATGACATTAAGTAAAACCATGGCAAGATTCTTATGAGAGTGAAGCCACTTTGTTAAGTATAAAGAGCTAAAAGATTGGGAGAGATGCAGAATCTTCAGCTCTGAAGATTCAGAGATCTTCAGCTTCCACAAAAAAAATACCAGTTCAAAACAATAAGGACAAAGATTTGTATAAGTTCTCAATTTCCAGCATCAGATGCAAAGCAATAAATCTTGGAGAGCAGTAAATTTTGGATTTTACTATTCTTCAGAGAGTCTTTATTCTAATTTTTAAACCAACTCAACACAAGATATATTCCTTATCTGTTTTCAAATACGTTTTACTGATCATCAACACAATTATTGATAAACATCCTTTCCAAAATACAACACGTAGAAGACCACATGAATAGGAAAAGATATTCCCTTCAGGTTTATAGCTTTTCTTATATCACATGACAACGGAGGAAAAGCTTTATGGTGTGTCTCTGCATGTTTCCCCATGTTCATCCATGACATAGATAAACTCATCTTATGTGAAGGCCAGCTGTAAATCTTAAGGAAAAAGAAATAATTTTCCATTCTACCTTGGAAGCACCTGCCTATAGCTCTTCTCCCTTTCTCTTGCTTTTAATAACATTGATTTTTTTTTTTTTTGGCATGCTTTTATCCCACGGTTACATCAAAATACATAAGATATAAGAAAAAAAAGTGTTATAATTCACAAAGGTGACAGGAACTAGGGAACCCAGCAAAAAAAGAAGAGTTGGGCTCAGTACAAGAGCAGCTCAGATATGCTGTGCAAAACTGCTACAAGAAAAGGGAATTTTCTAGTAAATGACCACTAGGTGTAAAATTACATTATTTTGCCTGTACTAAATAAATAAAGGAATAAAGGAATAAAGATGGTCTTATGAAAATGAAGACACATAGAAAGTGATCTGTTCAAAATTCAAAGTTATGTTTCTAACCTCTTCAGCCAGAGCTTCATCTGTGATGCAATGATGGATGGTTTAGTCTAGCATATAAACTCACCACACATCATTGCAACTTTTCTTTCTCTCCACTCACCCTCCGTATATTTTAATCTTTGTTTTCTCCCTCTAATCATGCTTTCTTATACTCATACACCCTATAGTTTTTCTCTTTCACTTCAAGTTTCACTCATTTAGCAGTTTTATAGTTTTACTGGCTTTCCATCCTATTTTTCCTGCCATCATAAAGCATTTTGCCTAGAGCAGAGAGTTTAAACAATTGAGATATTTTAACAATCTGAGCTGGTTGAACAGCTAAAGGTTATTTTAAAAAAAAAAAAAAAAAAACAAAAACATTAAATTTTAACATATTGTTTTTGCTTAAAATTTCAGTGTTATTGAGACTTCACTGAACCCAGAGGTTTTCAAGCAGCTGTTTTTACAAGTTCTGTTTATCTGAACACAAAAACACAGAAAATTATTTGCATAGTTAGTTGGAAGACTCTTTTATTTTTCCTTCAGACCCCCTAAACTGAAAGATTACTTTCATTGCATAGAAGAATTTGTTTTAATTATTTTCTTTCACAGCAATTTGCCAAATTCTCCCACAATATATCCCACAGTCCATTTAGGGACTTTTTCTACTCTATCTTATTCGCTGCACTCTTTACAGAGCCCTAATATTACTGAGACTCATGAGATCAAGCTGCCTTCCCAGCATGCATCGGAATGAAAAACCACAACTGCATCAAAGTTCATAGATTTATGCCTGTTAGCACTAAAGCAAACATGAGTCTGACTTCCCTCCAGATGGCAAGCTGGAAATCCTGTGAATTTGATCAAAGAATCCTTTCTTTTATCTTGAAGTAGATGCAAGTTACAGTTTTTCACCAAACAGGGTGCATGTAATTGCTTAAGCAATTTCTCTGAATAGTCAGGATTTACAGGGGTTAACTTATCAGGTGCTTCAACTGTATGTTTGTTTAACTAAGCTTCATGATACCTGATCTGTATTGTTTGGTGAGTGCTGCACTCAGACACAGATCAAACATGTCCCAAGCTGACATTATCCACCTCAGTTCAGAGCTATTTGGTCTGAGCTACTGTTCTGCAGGACTGATTTACTGGATATGAAATTAATAGCATATAGCAGCATTGTTCTCAGTTTTCATACCATACAGAAATAACTACGGTATCCACATATTAAACAAAGATAAATCATTCTTTTACAGAAGGATAAGGGAGAACATGCATAAAACAAAGACTACAGATGGTCATATAAAGATCATTGTCATATTAAGTTATATAGAGATTATAAATTCCTGGTACTAATTGATACATTTGTGTCACTGTCAGCAAAACAAGGTCATGAAGCCCTGTGAATTCTAAAGTCAGCTGAAACTTGAAAAATGAAATATAAAAAATATACTGGAAAATCAGGCAGGTCTTGGGCTTTAATCCCACTATGACAAACAGATTCTGACGTGCCGCAGAGGTATAAAAGACATTATAATATAGCCACATCTAAATTACATGCCCTAAAGGGAAAAGACAAAAAACCTCTACATTCTCTAGATTAGAAGAACTGTTAGATTTGAGTTTACGTGAAGAGTGTAATTAAGCTTGCTTAGTGCTTTAGAAGTAATCAGCCACAGCAATGGAATTCTGACTTAAAGCAGTGACTTGACTTCTGACTGAGCAGCAAGGTGCAAAATGGATTATATTCCAGAGCACTGCAGATAAGCACTTCCCAGCGTTCCTCTGCTGCAAACACTGTGCATATCTTCTGGAAAATCCACATGTCTTGATCCCCTCCAACTGATTCATTAGAGCCTCACATCACTCATGGTTAAGAAAAAAAACCCCAACAAAACCAAAGAAAACTGTAAGTCCCTCCCCACCCCTAAATTTGTTTTACAAAGGTAAGAATATTTATTTGAAAGCAGAGATTGTCACAGTCTACTCCTATGTGCCGATATAAGAAAACTTCAACATGCTGTCTCTTCACCATCACCACAACCCTAAAAAAGTCCCTATGTTAGTATTTGTTACAAATTCATATACAGTGGAAATAAAAAGTCAATCAAACTTGGAATTGAGCAAATTGCCTGGCTTCTATGCAGAAGCTATAAAACTGCAAAAGCAAATCCACAGGCAAGTGAATACTCTTCCCTGTTATTCCACAGAGATGTTATTCCACAGTAGGATGGATTTAACTTTATTTGAAACTTTACATGTAACTCAGATTTTGTTACTCACAATGAATAGTAACCCTACAGTCTTTGCCAAAGCATGATTAGATTTTCAGACTAGATTATATATGCTTTACATCACTGGAAGGTGATGCTGTCTTTAAGAAAAACATGAGAAGTTCTCAACCTCCTTCTTGCAAGCCAGATTCCTCAAGAACCCATTATCTGTCATTGCACTCAGGTCCAGCTACTGGAATAAATTAAACCTTTCCACTGCTGTGCTCTATCGACCCTGCGCTGCTCCTCCTTCACATTTCTTCTAACACCTAACATAGTTTTTTCCATTTCAGATAGAGAAAAATCTAAATGTAATATTTTTTTTCCACTTAACTAAGTCCTGATGTTTGTACCTCTGGAATATAGAAATAGAAACAAGGAGAGGAAGAAATGTGATAATGCAATCCTTCTCCCCCTCCCTCACCCTTTCACACCCCTCCGCCTCTTGCTCCAAAAAGAGAAAGACAGTCAAACTTTCAGAGCCTAATGAAGCAAACAGTAATAGAAATTAGATGTAGTTGTTTTACAGGCTTGCCATTCTGTCCCTACCTACTCAGCTACTTGCCATTTTTTCTGCCCCTAAAAACTGTACACAGACTGTAGTGCTGGCCTTGACAACCCACTCAACATTTAAATTCAGCATCTCTTTATCTCTTTTTGCAAGAGAGATTTTGCAAGTGCAAAATGGTTTATGTTTATTATTGTCTTTAAAACAGAATATGCTTGATAAATATTTTTATGATAATTCGATCCACTTTGACCCAGTATTAGCTAATTTCCAGCACAACAGAAGATTAAGGCCATGATATAATAAGAAGCTTAAAAAAAGTGAAATGTTGAAGACTTCAAAACATCTGAATGTCACTGAAAGTATACATTTGCATTCCTACACTAGGCAAGATTTAATTCCAGAATTCTTTATCAGTCACATAGTGTAAAAAGTTTAGAGATATTAAAGAAAGTCTATTAAACTGAAGAGATATCAGTATCTTCTGAAAACTCAAATCCAGACTAAAAGAAAAGACAGATCTAACTTAATTCTTTCTGTCCTTATAAAGCAAGAAACTGTGATACAAAAAGAGGTAAACAGGACTTCTGTCCTCTGAATTAAATCTCAGAGAGCAAACCTGAGGGTCTTATCATAGTTGTCATGACAAGGCAGAGAGAAAGCCTGTAGGCCTGGTTGTACTGCTGCTATCAACTGCAAAATATCAGCAATTTTAAATGAAGTGAAGGCTGTTTATATTTTCGCACTGCATATACTACTCCCCTAAAACCAGCTTAAAGTAAGTCTGCTATCTTTATTTATTTACTCAATCTGTAATCTGAAAAAGTGTTGCTTGCTGTTGCATGAATAACAATAAATAAAAAGCCATATAAAAAAATTCTACCATCCCTGAATTCTGTTTCACGCAAAATTCTGCCTTTACATTCCTTCAGGGCCCACTGATCTAAGTTGCTTATTAAATAAGCAAAGAGAAACTTCCCAGAAAAACTGACTATTGGCTACATGGCAAAACATGTACTTCAAAGTGCATTCACGCTTCCTTTTAAGCTTGTGGTTTGGGATCTAGCAGAATTCATGTCTGTGCTCTCTAACACAACATAAGAACAAAAAAGACATTTATTACAGAGCTTCTAGGCAGAGTGGTCTGTCTCACGAAAAAACTTACACCTTTTCTTCTGTTGCAAAATACAATTGGTTGCATTAATTTGGAATCTCCCAGGCCCACCGACAATATCTCAGCACATTTAGTCTACATACTAGTGGTTTTGCTGCCATCCTGCACTTGCAAGGTACTGCAATGCTGAAAAAGAACCAAATAATTTTCTAAGCCTACATATAACTTTAAAAGATATCAGAGGCATAAGATGTGCAATTCTGCCACCACATACCTGAACAATGCTTCCTCCAAATGTATTTGCAAAACATAATATAAAAAGACATAATGACAACCTTCAGTGTGGCTCAAGATTTGGATTCAAACTTAAGACAGAAATATTTCATGCAAGTCTTTGGAAGCTTCCTCTTCATCCCCACAGCTTGTTGCTAGGCCACCACCTACAACACTGCAATCAGTGCAACAGATAACAGAGGCTGGTATGGCCTGTCACTGCTGTCCCACCCTGATGCAGTACTAGTATCTCCACCCAGAGTCACCTGAGATGTTAAGTTAGGACATTTTTTAATGTAGGATATTCAGAATGAAGTAATGTAGATTCCTGCTATAGGCTGTTGTAATTATTTGTGATCTGCATTATGACTTTCATGAACAAACACGTGGGGCTATAGCACTCCATCATCATCTTCCATTACTTTTCAGGAAAGATTTTCCCTCTTCTTAATCATTCATGTTCAGACTTCTTACATTCCTTATTATTTTTTGACTCTTGCTGTGAAAAGCACGTTGCTGGCCTTGTCATCATTTGTAATGTAGCCTTTCATACCTGCTTATAGTATAAATCCCCACAAAGGGAATGCTGGAGATACCGTAAGCCATCTGTTATAGCCATCTGGGCCTACAAAGTTTCAAAAGCCAGAAGCAAGCATTTCCTTTTTCTGCTCAAGAGAGGGGAGGAAAATTAAAAAGCCACAAAACTGGTAAAGAAACCTCTCAAGCCTCAAGTCTACTGCTTATATAGATCCCTTTACAAGAATATATAAACACAAAAAATCCAGAATGACTAGAAGATGGAAAAGATGGAAAAAGATGGAAAAGGCATGTTACCGCTGCCATAAAGAAAAGACTTTGGCTGTGGATTTCAGTATTTTAAAACACTAAGATCATGTAGATTAGAAAATACAGTGAGAGCATAGCAACTGACTGTTCTTTTGCTTCAAAAAAGCAGAAAAGAGAGATAGAGAGGCCCCTTTCAGGATATAAAAAGAACAGCACTACAAAACGCTTTGGTTAGTACACAGCGTATCCAACATTTCCATGGAAGAAGAAAATTTCAATGCGAAAAGCCAATTAACTTTACCTCTTCCTATTAATGAACTTCATCTAAACTAAACCAGATTACCTGGTTTGTCATTAAGAATTTTAACATGTTGGTTTTGAAGTCTGACCTCTAAAAAATTTCTAATATTTTGGCTCATCCAGGTCCATCCAGGTAATTTTCTAAGGGTCCAAATCAATAAAACATTTGTTGTTTGCTTTAAACTGCATTGAAAGATTCACTTTTTTCATGCTTTAAACTGCCAGATAGCTAGATCTAGTTACAGCTGCCACTCATTGGAAAATCCACTCCATATAGATGAGACCACAATAAGAAAACCTTTCACATGTACTGAAGAACAAATAGGACTGCAATAAACTACAGCTCCAGGCAATTTAAGTCTTTGAGATCCATTCTGAAAAATGGTGTCAAAAAAGTGGTTTTTGTTAGGTCAGTCTTTTGTACCATTCACAACATAAAAAAAGGTACACTATCCAAGTCTGAGAAGCTTTTTTTCTATTTTATGACTACCATATCTTACCATGCATACTGTAGCACTTGAGGCAAGAAGTGCTACTGATTGTGCTTCATTTATTTTTATGTTGCTCCTTCTCCCAACCACGTTTTGCCCCATGAACCTGAGCCCTGGATGAAGCATCTTCTGAGCCCAGAACTGTTGGGTACGGTTTCCTGCACATTTGTAAACACTCAAAAGAGCAAGGCACTTCACTTGTAGTTTACTGCTAACAGTAGTAACACAGATGACACAGAAAAAGTGGGAGAGAGAGAGGCAGCAGTACCTATCTCTCCTCTTTTTTTTGGCACAGACATCTGTTTCAAGTCTCTTGAGCAAGTACAATTTTATATTAAATAGGCTGGGAATCTGTAATCCTAAATTATCTCAGACATTTAGACCTGAGTCAGGCTTCGCATTGCTGTTACTGGAAAGCTTTAGTTTGTACCACAGTGGTTCACAGACCATGAAAAAAATAATAAAAATAGGGCACAGAGCATTAGGTTAAAATGGAGCAAGAAAACAGAAGTGGTTTGTCTTGCTCATTGGTTTTTGTTCAAGACAGCTCACTTCAAAATCTCACTGCTATAAGGCAAGACTTCTGGGAACTACTCAGATAATCCACATTCAGAGATTATGCGAAACTGAAACCATGAAGACACAGCATCAGGCTGACATCCAAGATATTGGCCTGATATCTTTCTGGCACTGCTACCATTTTTCACACTTACTCTTTTATACCATTCCTTATAAAGCAGTGAGTGTGAATGTTCAAAAACTGGAAAAGTAGGGATTCTGCAGCCAAACAGGGACAAGACCTGTGAACAGAAATTAGCAAATGACACAAAGGAGGAAAAGTAGAGCTCTACAGAGTCCTGTGGAGGGAAACTTGCTCCAAAATTGCTTTTTCTTTCTGAGATGTTTATGGATCTTGCTGAGGGATCTACAAGATAAACTTCGCTTGTACTGCAGCTCAGTAGCAGCATCTTCAAGATAAAAAACAGAAGTTGTAAGAATGAAAGCACATCACATTTTAGTGTTTAAAGAAATTATCTGAAGTTTTTGCCTCTTCTTTGTCAAAGAAGAAACAAACAAAAAACCAAAACCGAACTCCAGCTTCTGACTACCTTTACTATTCTTTTTCTAATGCAAACTAGAAAGTCATAAATCCACAAAACCCTTTGAAGCTGACCTCTTTCATCACATTAGACTTGAAAACCAAATGACATGCAGACACAAAAAACCAAAAATCAGAGGTCTGGATTTAGTCATGCAAGCAGATACTAAAATAATAGTATTGCTGATTCTAAACAAAAACTAAAATGAAAATTTTAAAAATACCTGGCAATACCTAACAAAAATCAAAAGCAGCTATAGGATCTCTGTATTGAGCAAAGAAAATAGAAAAAAACAGATGTTACAGCAGACAGAATATCCTGGGTTTAGGAAATGAGACACAGCAGGGATCACAACATCTAAATTGGGCACTACTTCTTCTCTGGTTGTTTCATTTAAATAAAGCATTCTGATATTTGCAGTCTCCTTCCCTTTGCCTTGCTGCACACACAGCCACGTTATAATTTTATCTTCTTAATTAGTACTTTTAAATGAATTTACAGATGAAAGTTATACCAGCAACAACCCAGCTGCTAACTCCAGAGTCCTCAAGACCATTCAGAAGGAACACTTGCTTATTTATTTATTTTTGCCAATAGAAGTCTAGCACTAGCAGCCATCCTTAATTAAGTTTTCCTTTTTTCAACTGAACGAATACATGAAAAGCAAGTAGAATGGACAGAAATGGAGTCTGAGCAGGGGACATGGAAGAAATGAGTGAGTAGAGACTAACTGAGCGATACAACTGTACATATTTCAGTGATTTGCTGCTCCAGTGTAGTCCTCTTCTCCCCTCTGATGCAGCATTAAAGCAGTTTCCCTGTATTGCTTTCCTCTTTGCACGCAGCTGGTACCTTCCAGTGGAAGATGTATGACTATCACATGAGTACACAGAGGATGAAAGGAAGCACTAAGCTCTGATGAGAAAGGAGGGGAAAAAATTCACAGAAAAAGATATCCCCAGAAGAAAAGCCCAATTAGTATATTTTTTGCTTTCTGATTAGCTTGAAGAGAGCCAGTTAAGCATCAGAAGTAAGATTAATAATTGAACTTACTGGAATATGTACTTTAGTACTGAAATGTACTAAAGAAACATTTAATTCTGTCAGCAGAAGACTACAATCAATTAGATTTGCACAAATAGGTTTGAATTCCAACCTTTTTTCCTTTGAATAGCAGTCCAATATACCTGTTGGAGGCTCTTGGGCTATACAGGTACATGGAAAAAACTGTCTTTCATGCCATGTAATTAAATTAACTGAACTAAAATACAGATTTTAAGTCCTCATAAAATAAAATAAATCCAAAACGAAACCCATTTTTTGTGTTCCATTCTTTCTTGCTATCATCATATGAGGGGCTTTCTCTTCTGAGCATCTGGGAGCCATCATGTTAAGCTCCGGATATTAAATGTATGTGAAGTTCTCTGCAGGCCTAATGAGTTACAACGGAGGTCACATTCTCCACTGCCCAAATGTAATTTGAACAATTCCTTGCAACAAGAATTGTGACACACCTGTGTATAAACACTTCTGACAGTAAAAATTACAGTAAATTTTGCTATTTCTCTTCTTTTCTACAGCAGAAAGATCCAGAATGGTATTGTAGTGGGGTTTCTCTTATCACTGTTAGTATCAGTGACATTTTCATACTTACTGTTCTGATTAAATTTTTCTGACCAAGTTTCATATAGTTTCACAGTAAAAACACATGATCTGACATGTGAAATATGTTCTGAGGGCTTGGAAATGTTCCAGATTGCATCAAAGTTGCACTCTTAAGACTTGAGATAACAATAAGTTTCTCTAAATCAACTATAAACAGTTCATTGCTTCTAAAGTAACTTTTTTTTTCTCTGCTACAACACTGGAGTTAAGAGCATTCCTCATATTTCAGAGAAAGGAAGAAAACATATTCAAATATTGTTAGAGGAAATAAAACATTTCACATATGGATAAATGCTAGCATGGCAGGAAGACAAGCAGAACAGGATCATTTCTGCCAAAACCATTAGCAAATTGCCTTACGGTGATTGGCTTGGCTGCAAGTCTCAGATTCCTTGGTTTTATAGCTTGGGAGACTTTTTTAGTTTTTCCTTCTCTGTTTTGTTTTGATTTGGGGTTTCTTGAGGGGAGGAGAGAGATATTGGGTAGAGGGAGGATCAGGGAGTTACACTAATCCACACATAGCTTGTATGTTAAGTCATTTCTTCTGGATATTTTGCTACTTAAGTACATCTGGCTTTGTTTAATGTCAGTTTTTTAACCAAATCACATTTTTGTTGCAGTAATCTACAATACTTTAACGAAAAGCTTGAGGGAAGCAGAGGCTGAACACATTTAATCCATTTCTGCCTGTTCCATACTGCTGCCACAATCACTGATTGTGTAAACGTATTACTGCCTCTTGTCAATTTCCTGGAAACTAGGAAGCCAGAAATACAAACATGCATCATACACATATGCACACACATATAGTACATTTTCACAACATCTATCTCTTTCTGTTTTCAGCAGTTTCCCTATTTTTCCTCTGTTTAAAGAATTTTTCTGCATTTTCCACTACATGACATCATTTGCCATTATGTATATCCCCTGCTGGAAGGCAGCCAGCACAGATTGTTCTAAACCCCTTTCTCCATCTCACCACAAACTCAGTTTCAAGTCCATCCTCGAAACACTTAATCCTTCTGCTATTGTAAGCTGAACATTAGGAAGGAATCTGAAGCCATGACAACAGCTTGCTTCCTGAAGACTCTGCTCTGGGCTACTCCGGAGGCTTCCCCATTGCCCAGGCCAAATAGTTCAATGCACTCAATAATGTAGCTTCTCATCTCTATGGGGCTTTGGCTTTAATGTCATTCATTTAACGAGGGAATCTCAAAATGCCTGAAATTAGGGTTCAGCTCAGCTAAACACATGAATGTTCAGAAGTTGCTTTGAAGTTTGTCAAAGCTTCTAAAAGACTCATCTATGTTTCCCATCAAGGCAAGAGAAATTGGTATTTCTAACATTTTAAATTCTGGGATATGATGAGTGTGCAGAATTGCCTATTTATAGCATTTAAATACTTCAATTTTCAGACTTTTCAGAGTCTAGATATTTAATCAGATTTAAAACCAAAAAAAAGTAATCCACAAAATGCAGGCAAACAGCCAAAAAAAAAAATGAAGAAAAATGGCAAAACCTGATGATTAAGAAGCTTAGCTATCACTGCAGGTGCTAGATTTCATTGCAGGACTTTGTGCTGTAACAATAGTACAGAATACTATACATTAATAGAGGACAGGAAATTCTTGGATACACAACATGCAAATTCAACTTGCAGAATTTACAAAATCATAGTTTCACCAAGTCATGTGACCTTTCTGAAAGGATCACCTAAGTACAAATCTAGAGTAGTGACAGAGGGCAAAAAGTCTAGAATATGCCAGAACATACATCATCATGAACAAGGATCTGATTTTTTTTTTCTTCTAAAAGCTGATGTTGTCTAACCCATTCAGTATTTGGCATAGAAAATGTCTGACTTCCCTTTTTCCCCCACTGGCTAGAATAAAGCACTACAAGGACAAGAGGCTGGTTTTTTCTATGAGAACTTTTAGGTTTTCAGGCCAGTGAAATTCAGAAGGCAATTTAACTGATCTGAAATCAGTTTTTGATACAGAAGCATGGGGTCAACAACTAGAAGATCGTGCACCTAAATATGGCACCTGAGCTACCAAGTTAACAAGACAACATACAGAGCCTCTATCAGCCATCATAAACGTTCCTTTGAAAAGTCATAAGAAACTAAACACTCCTCAGAAGCAGAAACAGGCAAAATGCTTGGTATCGCAGGAGCAATGAGTTGTCAGCTAAAAACAAAGAGAAGTGGAAAGGCAGTTCACTCTTTTAGACCCTGACTCCTGGCGGCATGAGAATTAGGCATGCACAGACTGCTCTGCGAACACTGCTGGCTGACTGCATTGTTTGGCCGCTCTGCGTAAGCAGCACTCAAACCAACACTCAAAAAACATAAAGTACAGGGAGTTGGTTGGGAAAAAAGCAGAAATGGCATATAAAAAAACTAATGAGATGAGTGCAAAGGACAACACCACCCTGTGTTACAAGAAGCTTGTAACCTGCTTTGTAAATTCAGACTGCCCTTATAACATCACTGACTTCCTCCTCCCCCTCAATGAGGCTTTGGGCTCCTAAGCAGTATGGGTAGATGAAATATTTCAGTTACAGAACACTCCTCCATAAATCCCAATATTAAAAGCTGTCTGTCATGTTATATGATTGCAGGAGCATTCTGCAAATTTTTGAACACTTAGCAAGCAAATGTTATGACATAGTTTATATTTGTGCATGTGAAAAAGATGGTGTTTCTTCACATTCCTGCACCTTTAGCCCAAACTAGGATGCAGATGATAAGGGGGTTAGTTTATAATGTTTCATTACATCATCTCCTGTCCCAGCTGACAGAGATTTCACAGAATACTTCATGAAGACCATAAGACTTGAGAAAACTTGCTAGAATACAGCCTAACTATAGAATAGACAGAAAGAGAGAGAGGAAAAGAGACAGAGAGAGAGAAAAAAATTAGAGAAAGAAAAAGAAAGAGAGAGAAAGAGGGAGAAAGAGAGAGAGAAAGAAAACAAAAGCAAAAGCAAAACCTAACAACAGGTGCTTTGGTTTTTTTACACAAATGTGACTTAACTATGTACATTTGCACCATTTTCCTAGGGGTGCCCATCTGAAAGTAGCAAGATCACACTGTAAAACAGTATTTTTTTTCTTCTATATATTTTACCAGTGGGCCTATGACATAATGAAGTAATTAATAGAGTGTGGGACCAACAGTGGCTAGCAAAGGGCTTTTGTCATCCTTCTCAGAGTAAGGGACATGACTAAGCCCATTCCTCCCTTTATAACTTAGATAGGAACGCAAGGACGCAGAAATGAAAGATGCAATGACATCTACTGTTTCTAGGTAAAAGCAATTTTGTTTCCTTGAGAGTAGGTACACCTAAAGGCATAATATGTTAACATTTCAGTTCACTATGGGGAAACTGAGGTTTACTTATATCCATTCCATGTACATAATTATTAGGAGAAAAACACTTTTAGAACTGTTCGTGACATCCTTGCTCATGGAAAACCATCTCCATTTACAACCATTTACCAATTCTGAATTTTAGCTTAAATAAAACCCCACATGAAGATATCCTCACTTTCACCCCCAAAAAAAACAAAACAAGCAAACTTAAACAACAACAACAAAAAAAACCCCACAACAAAACAAAACAAAACAACAAAAAAAAAAACCAACCCCACCCCCCCAAAAAAAAACAAAACAAAACAAAAAAACCCAAAAAACCACTACTCAGAAATTTTTTAGCTAACATCTAAAACCTAGCTGATTACTTACAGTCTGTGGTCTTTATTGCGACTGAAGCCAACTTCTTCATGGAAAAAACTCTCCCTGCATTTCTTTCTCTTTTTTTATTCATAAAAAATGTGGCTAAGTTGTCAGTTTTAAGTGACCTGAACTTATTTACATGCACACAGCAGAGAAGAGGGTGTTTGTAATAGCTCAGTACAGGCAACCCCATGAAGCAAGTCAAGCATTCCTGCTGGTCTTACATATAATCAATGAGCCTGCAGTGCATTCACTGATGAATTGGACAATGAGACTGACGATCTGAGTCATATTCAATCAACTCCATTTCCAGCAGCCTGTCAGGGATGATGGCAGATCTATTTTGCAGTGCTGTACACACACTGGCCCACTTGGGAGAGTACATTTTTACACGTGTGTGTGTATAAATGTAAGTGTATATATGTGTATATATATAAAACATAAAATTGTGTGTTTACATGGGTGTGTATATATATGAAAATAAAGAAATTAATGGACTTTTACAGGTATACATTTTAATGCAGTTCCTTTTTAGCCTTTTGTTAGCAACTGTAGTAACTACAGTACTGGCCATCCAGAAGCCTTTTTTTCCCCAACAAGAAAATTAAAATACAGAGAAACATATTCATAAAGCTGTGGTCACTCAGACTGAAAATAAAAACATTACAAGTGGATGGTAGATGCTCAGCTAAAGAGATGTGTCTCAGGGGCAGACCTCTAAATGGTCTATTAGATAGGATGAGATAGAAAATCTAATTTGCCAAAATGTAGGCATGCTCCTCAAGGTTTCATGCTGTCAATATTCTGCGCTAGCCTGTGGTCTTGATTGCTTTCACATAATAATGAGCATGAAAACTTGGGAAGGTTTTGGCTATTCTGTAGCCAGTCACCCTTTGTCTCATTAGTGAATTAGCACTCCAGAATGTGCTGCACGCACTATTTGGACAAGCAGCCCTTCAGGTGGCAGAGCTATGGTAATAATGTTTCATTTAGAAAATGGGCAGTGCCTTGAAAGAAGAATGCTGCACTGTAAGAAACAAGCATTCAGAGAAGTAGTGCTGAGGGTTTCGTCCCTTAAACTTGGGGATTTTCCTTTTTTTTTTTTTAACATTCCTTAAACTGGAGTTTTCAGTCCTTAAGTTTAAGCCTTCACCAAATCCAGGTCCCTAATCTTTCTACAGTTCTGCTTATTGCACTCCAGGATTCTGATTTCATACTGTTTAAGGCTACATCCACCCCAGTGGAATACTTGGAGAAATATTTAAAATGTAAACAATCACTTCTAGCAGAACAAAAATATAAGTAAACCAAAAGAATAAATAAACATAGGGAGTACACAGGATACAGGAGTGACATAAACTACACCCACTAGTCCTACCTCTTGTTTCTGAAAGAATCCTGAAGGAAATTTGTTCACTTCCTTTTGGGAAATGTAAGTGTGTGCTTCTGTGGGCCAGATAAACAGCATATGAGAGCCAAAGTGGGCAGCAAACTCTCCCAGGTGCACATTCTCACTACTTCAATTCTACCTGTTCTAATCCATATGAGATTCCCCATGAATTTATATAACCCATTAATTCAGCAGCTAACTAACCCAAAGCAAAAAGAGTAGGTTCCACAGCTAAAGGAGGAGTGTTGCCAGCAGCAGAGGAACTATGTAATCATAAACTCTCAAACTCACTCAGTTGTTACAGCTGTCCATAAACCTGCTTCCTCTAATTTCTGAGGCAACTCTGGAGAAAAATCTGGACAGTACTATTGTAGACTGTTAGTTATAAGAGGATTCCTTTCACTACTATTATTTGGCCCAGATGCAAATGATAACCAGTTTTTCTCTATCCCACAGTGGAATAAGAATCCTGAAAAAAAGCCCTTTGGGCAGCAAGAAGGAAAAAATAAATTGTCACCACCTGAAGAAATCCGAGGAGTGGCCATTGTAATGCCAGAAACCAGGAACTGGGTGCATTTTGAGGCCCCTGTACTCAGCAAAGAGAAGTACATGCTATAGGTGATGCTCAGCTGCCAGCATTTGTAGATGTCAACATGGGATTTTCCTGAGAGAAGCACCATTAGTCAAGGCTGAATGCGGGGCTTTTTTTTAACCTCCCCCTTCTTTGTGACCTCAGGGGCAGACTTGCAAGCCTGTTGCAGAAAAGTAACTTGTAACTTTGTTGCCACCCAACACAAACTGGGCTTGAAGCAGAGGTAGCCCAACGGCTCATGACAGCAACAGTCCAGTCCTTAATAGTAAAAGATAAGGAAGCAAGTTATGGGGTGTTAAGGCAGCACTGAGGACCAGAATATTACAACAGTATATATTAATTGCCCAGTAAAAAGTGCTTCCTTTGCAAGGAAGCCTTTTGCTACTGCAAATGGCTGATTTTGGACTACTGCTACAGAGAACTATAATATCATTAAAAATGCATAGCCCTGGGCAAACCTATACAATGTCATACTAGCTTTTATGAACATGTTGAGTACCTGACACTACTTGACAATTAACCTGAAATTTAAAAAATAAAGTCTGGTATAGACAAACTCCTTGGGGCTTTGTACTTTTTATATCAAGACATCATATTTTTCCAGGAAAGATAGCAATCAGCATGACATAAAACCTAGCACAATGCAGTGGCAATATTACCACACAGAGATAGTTATGGTGTGAAACAAAAATCACCTATGTTTCACATCTACTGAAAGGAAGAAAAAATATTTTACCTTTACCTCTGGCACTTCTACAGTACTGAGTCTGCAGAGAACCTGCACTACTTGTTATTTGAGCTGGGAAGGCCCTTCAACAGCATACTGTGCTAAAGGATCAGAAAGATGGGCATTTCAGCAATGACCTGCTTAAATAATTTTGAAACAAGCAGCTTACTCATCTGTATCCTCCTAATTACATTTTAATCAAACAAAATCCTAATGCTTTAAATTTTTTAAGCTTTCACAGATTTTTCAGATTCTGCTGGAATAAACTGAGAGGTTAATTGCATCACAAAACCCAGGTTCTTCATGTTAAAATATAAGCAAGAACAAGGTAGCATGTTATAAACAAAACAGTATTTCTAAGCATGAAATTTTAGCTTAAATAGAAGAAGGCTTTTACTTACTTCTTACACCAAAATCAGATGGAGTTTTAATGATCTTGAATTTTGCTGGTATTACCAAAGCCAATAGTATTCTATAAAAATAGTATGCTTTTTAATGCCTTCTTACATCCAAATACAGTAGAGCATATCTTCTTTCTGGGAAACCTGCAAAGGAGCCCTTGAACATAAAAAAAATTACTGTGCTTGCAGTTAGGGACCACTCAGCAACAAAGTGGATACAGAATTTCCTGGGAGACATCAGAACACTGTGAAGAGAATGGATCACACTTCTGATATTTCAAAGTGACTAAGCAAGAAGCATGAGCCACAGGACAATTAAATAAGGAGGTAGCTAACATACACTTCTGGTTGAGCCACTAATAGAAGAGAGCTAGGTCAGACAAACTGTATAAAGGTGGAAGCAAGGAACTGTTTAGAAGTTACTTGATGCAGCAAATAAGGCATGGATTTGAGCTTGAAAGGTTTGTCTTCAAAAAAGAAAAAAACAACTTTAGGGTACGTGCAATAAGCATGAGGTTCTAATGCTGAAATCTATTCAAAGGGCATTTGGAAACATCTGATGCTCATATGCCAGCTGTCAGCAAGGCTCTGAAGCTTTGATCCTGCACTTTTATCTTTACCTGTTCTTCATGGAGCTTTTAAGAGCACTCAGTTTGCTAGTATACTATTCCCTGCCTCCTTTCTTTCACTGGATAGCTGACGCATGCCCTTGGATTGAACCGTTTTCTATTAGTGGCTGAATAGGGTTTTGGGGATTTTTTTTTTGGCACAAAAGCACTGCCTCTTACATGTGTTCATTGGTATGCAGACTACCCAAGCCTCATATATCCTCCTTGGGCTTTGTCCCCAACTCCCCACCCCCTTATTTTTTTAATCCCATTTTGGACTGTGTCACATTTCAGCTAATACAGGTATTGCAAATTTGCTTCGGAATCATTAACAAATGCATGAAGCCAAATTCTCCGTGATTTATCATCACTAAAACCAATGTACAAATAATTGAAATTGTGTATAACTAGCCCTAAATTCCCATTGTTGCTAAATACTTGGGCATTGTTTATTTATTTGTTAATCTACATGTCTAATTAGATTCTCTAACCTCTATCCCCCTGGGTTATTGGGAAATCGTTAGTTATATAGCTAAACTCTGCCATCATTACCAATATACTTAGAATATGATATTCTATTTTTTACACTAAGTGACACATCAGATCTAAAACCTGCCTTATGAATTTTCATTCCCTTTCCTAAATACAGATAAGGAAAGGTATTCATTGGGGTTTTTTCAAGTTTTACAACAACTAGAAAGTTAGAGTCAACTGGCTGCTTTGGATTCTAGGGGAGGGAATTTTAAAAGTCTTGTGCATTCTTTGTTCATTTTACACACGCAGGGTTTTTTCCTGTTCCTGTACTTAAGCAGGAACACTTTTTTTGTGATATCTAACATATACGTAATACTGCATCATATCGAGATTTTTTTTTTTCATGTAGAACAGAAGCTGGCTTGATATTTTATTTGTTCTTTATGCAGCATTTGTTACCATTTTCTCACCCTAATCAGCAACAGAAATACCACTATTATATCACATAAGCTATAAAACAGTAATTCACAGTTTTCAAAGATTACTTTTTTTTTTTTTTTACTAATTTTTTAAACAATTACTGTTAGCACAGACTCTCTGACTTGTTTAAGTCCAGAAACTGCAGCTACCACCTTTGGAAGACAATCCTGGACTAATTTTAGCAAGCCTGCAGCAGACTTGACACTAAAGTGCGCTTGGATTTTTTACATAAACCTTTCTAAAAAAATACCAAACATACCCAAACCAAAACACCAAAAGGCTCTCCAGCCTTTCTTCTCAGCTCTTTTGCTAATAACTTTCCAGATTTCACTTCTAGTAAAGGGCATTCTGTCCCTGTGAGAAGAATTATAGATGCAGTAACTAATAATTGTGGCAGCATGAAGATCAGCTACAGAAAAAGAAAAACCAGGTGCTGTAAATTCTAAGCAGTAGCTACAAACATCGGTATTATAAGTACTGTTTTCAGACTGAAAGTTAGAAACACAGCGCTGCACCAGCTACCAAGAAGGAGAAAAAATGACTGCTACTGCTGAACCCAGGACAATGGGTTTCACAGTTGTGCAATCACTAACACATTAGTATGTCCAACTTCAGTAAACGCAAACTTGCTACATATATCCACCTAGCTGGTATTGTGTGGTGTGGTTTGGTTTGTGAACAACTCCCCTGTCTATTTCACAAACTACAGTGAAAAAAAAAAAAAAGACTCCAATGTATGTTCTAATGACATGGCAAAAGTCTGCATAAAGCCTAAAATATTGCCATCTTTTGATAAACAAGATCTCTGGATTAACAGTCTGCTTTTAGTATTGTGAATAGTTTATTTTTACATGTTTCAAGTATCCCTTTTTTATGACAGGAAAGTAAGACAAGTTCCTAAAAACAGATGGAGGAGATGTTATTATAAGTTCTGGCAGGTAAGCCTGATGCCCTAGTGGAAAAAAAAAAAAAATAAATTAAAAGATTTTGCTGAAGGATATGCAACTATTCATGTTTGCCACTACAGCAAAAGCAGAGAGCCTTCACCAATAACAGAAATGACTCCACAATCATACTAGAAAGTATTCAAGGGTTTAATGGTGTCAAGAAGTTATGGAGACTGTCACAAGAAACTCATGATAGTAAATGAAAGACATTTGATTTAACTACTCCATCTACTGGCAAATAATTATGACTAGTGTGCAGAGATATGGGTGTTTCTTGTATGAAGCTCTGTCTACAGAAAAGACCCAGAGGAATGTTTCTGTTCTTTGAAAAAGTAGCAAATGCATTGTCATTAGCATCATTCCTTTCCACAGTTTCTGTACGCTATGGTTTACACCCACAATAATGGTGTCCCATTTACATGGCACAGTTCCAAGCTGAGTTTTACCTGAAGGACATGGAGATTTTTTTTAGCATAGCTCACAAACACGTGAGTTTTGAACTATCACAACCTACTTTTATTTGTAGTCCCTCCTGTTGATACTTCCTTTGATTGTCTGGGAACATGTCGAGCCTTATGGGAGATTACACAAAGCTTCACCTAAATACTCTTCAGCACCCTCCTGCAGGACTGTGTTTGGCCACAATGGCTTTGCAAAGTACCGGTTTTATTTTTATTTCCCTTAGCAGCAGAGCTCTGAGAGAACATGTACCAAGGACTTGAGACCTATAAGACACAATCTGAACACAGTAACTGGAAACATGACTGCCTGCCTTTCCTTCAAATTACAGTTTACTGATATTTCACTTTTCACAAGATGTGAGGCCATCTCTGGCATTCTTATCTTTATCACCCTGAACATCAGGGTGTTCATAATTTTGCATGTAATGCTTGCAATCTGATAATCTTTCTGCTGGGCTTCTTCATTTTAACATAGTGACTACTATAATGTCAATCAGTTTACAGCATCATATGAAATTAGTAAAATTACCTATTCATTCTTTTCTGCTTTAATTTCTGAGTCCTTGATGATAATATGAAATTTTCTAGTATGCATTCCACACAACAAAACTGGTAATTTCCTTTACCCCATGAAGGAATAAAATTCAGAGACTAGACCAAGTGTTCTTAGAGCTAGAGGAGAAGGCTGTGGGAGGAGAGAGGAAGCGACAGCTGAAACACCCTAAGCTGTCTAGGCCATTGGTTGCAAAGTAGCCCACAGCCCATCACAAGACAACTGCTGGAAATGTGGAACAGCTAGCAAAATGAGGTCCTACTACTTCTGGGAATGGTTCAGCCTTCACAGAAGGGTAGCATCCAAGTATAAACAAAAATAATGGAATTAGCTTTTCTCTTCAGTACCATTTCTGCAGACAGTACTGGAGATGCAGCTTAGAACACAGAATTAGACTTTGTAAAAACAAAATACACTTCTATATCCACACATCACCATCTACCCCCTTTCTTATAGATTTGGTCCATGAAACCAAAGTTTCTAGCCAAAGCACTTTTTATTTCTTTTTAATCTCTTTCACTGTCCACCCAGAATTACAGTTTTCCCTAATGCTATTTCCTATGGATAAATATGTCCTTGATAAGACTGCCACAATTTGGAACATATCACTCCTACCTCCAAGAGGGCAGTGGTGACAAGTTAGAGCAAGACACACCAAATCAGTTACGCATCTTATTTCACAGCTATCCTCAACACAGATGAAAGACACTGGTATATAAGATTTAGCCAGTCTTAAGGGCAGGCACAGTAGTCTGACTGATTCCCTAAATAAACTCAGCTGGATGCTGCCACAGGGGGAAATAAATTTTAACAAAAAAAAAAAAAAAAAAAAAAAAAGAAAAAACAACAAAACCCCACAAACCCCCAAAAAACCCAAACACCAACTTTTCATTTTGACATTTTTGCATAGCTCTCCCACTCCTCCCTTCACAGTGTACACAGCAGTGAGCTGTACGTTTATGTGGAAGCTTTGGCCCTGCACCTGAAGTCTGCTTAGAGCATTACACTCATGTGCCAAGTTCAATGTTTAAACAAAACACTAATATTTTGCTTTGGCAAAAGCTATTCAACAGGATAAGAAAAAATATGTTGATTTTCAGTGAAGATTTAAATAGCAGCATAGGTTCCCACTGTTTACTCTTCTGGAGTAGATTTTCACACTGGAATACATGCAGCTCAGACTCTGACCTTAGGAGCATCTCTCATGATTTCAGAAGGGATCTCTGAAGTTTTTGTGTTCAAACAACAAAGCCAGAAATCTAGCCAACATTGGGGTGTTTCCTACTGCTGTAAGACTACAAGTGAAAGCCTGCTCTACTGAAATTGACAGTTTTTTAACATGAGTGGGACAGGGATTACACTGAGATTCACTGAATTGTGCCTATCTGTACGCTCAGCGGTTATAAATATTAACTTCAAAAAGAGTGCACTCACATCCTCTAAGTTAGGTACAGAGGAGAAAGACACCTAATTCACTTTGGTATTTCAAGAAATATCTGTTATTCTCATACCAAGGTATATTATAGACAACTTTTCCCTCTGACTTTTTTAAAAGAACAAATCACACACTTCACCTCTCTTGTAATGCATCAAATTTTAAGTGAAATTACAGAAACTGCTCAACCAAAGCATTAGCATTGTTAAATGAATCAGATGAGAATTCGTGGTTCTACATTTTTCCTAAATATGTTCAAGCAAATTCTATAAACACCCTGAAGCCAGATTTGAACATAGGTTCAACTGGATGAAGAATGCACAGGGCCTAGACACGTTTCTCTGTAAAATGCCAGAGGATGTCACTGGTTTCCAAGTCTGGACACAATCAATTCTTTCTGCAACTTTCCCTTTGAGATTTTGTAATTTCAGGCTGATTCTTCAATCAGATTCCACACCTTTTCAGTAGCCTTCTCTTCCTGTGGTGGCCCCCGAAATGAATGCTGTTTAAAGCTACATTGTTTCAGCTCGCCAAATACCTCAAAACAATGGAAGTAATTGTCCACAAATATCGTTGTTAATTAATCGGTGGAAGTAGGGGAAAAGAAGAGGAAGAAGGTTCTTGTTGAGATTTCTATCAGACCTAGGAGTATATCTCCTTTTCAGCCTTTATTTGTTTTGTCGATACATCAGTGTCTAAAACAAGCAAGTCTATAGCTCCCAACTAGGGAAAAAACTGCTACAGGGTAGTATTTCAATAAAGCTTCTTTAGGAATTTTTTTTTATTAGAATTTGATCAGGAATTCCGCATGGATTCTTGGCAGTCCTCTACATTTGTGCATTTTCTGTTTCTAGTTAGCTTGTTGAACAGCACAGAGAACTTCAACTCCAAGAAAGGCCTTTTTTATAAAAGTCAACAGCAACAGTTAAACTGTTAAACACACATTGTGCATACCTCTTGCATGACTGAAAATGAATTACTATTAACTGTTGACACACAGTTGTCAGCTATTAACTGTATTTCAAGAACAAGATCACATATGAAAGAAATAAAATCTTATTAAATAATTCCACTGAATTCTGGATTGGTTGTACAGTCTCCTTGCTCTTTTAGCAAAGTACAGTTGGAGCAACACTATACCCTTGATATCTTTTGGTCAATCTGCCTTTAAGTCAGGCCTGGGTTCCTACCTGTGTCAGTAAAAATGTGACAAACACAGGAACAAAGATTGCAAGAAGTGTGAAGGCAAGAGGTCTGTGTGTGCTCATAGGGCACTAACCACAATTATATCACCTGTTATGCATCTTATTAGTAACAGACAGTTTAATCTTGAAAAGCTTTAAAAAATGCTGTGGTTTTTTTCCCTATGTTATTGCCATGCACATGGCAAACGAAATACTAGCAGTATACTTCCATTTGGTATATCACTTATCTGACTGTTATTCTGATGCTCAGAGGCAGACAACCCTTTGAAGGTCCAATTTCACTGAAAGTCAAGAAAAAAATCAGAATTCTAAAGGAAATAAAATTATTCAGAATGAATAAAACACATTCTTAGATATGGTTGATGCCTTACATTTTTTCACCTCTCAAAAGTTTAGGTGTACACAGCTCTACAGGAGGTGCTGTGAATTTCAGCTAGCAAAAAACTACTTCTGGAGGCCAGAAAGAACTGCTTCAGTTCGCTATGCTGCCCTCCCACATCACACAAGCTATACTTTTCATCCATTATTTTCTACATCATGATCAAACTTGAAGTTGAGCAGCATTTCTTTCAGAAAGACAGTCAAGCTTTAAAGAATTCAATAACGCGCTAAAGGGAAAGTAGGAGCTGGAAGGTGAGAGGGGAAAGAGGGCACAAAATCAAAACAGAGTTGTTACAAACCTCAGAACATGTAGTTCATTCCAGTACCCCCAGGCAGCATTTACTGTTACCTGAGCAGCTTCGGGCTCATGCTTATCTAGCAAATCTTAAATTCCCTGTAGAATAGTATTTCCACAATCTCTGCTCTTTACTTTAGGAGACACATATATGGGCTCTGAAGAAACAGCTGAACATGATCTATCTGTATCAACAGCATCCAAATTCATTCCTGAAGCTCTAAACAGAACATGTCCTTCACTAAAAATGTTAAGGGCTTGGGAACTAAGTCTTTTGGTTTTAATTATTCAGACAGCTTTAACAAATTTAATTGATGACATTTCTTACGAACTGAGAGACTGAAGGTAGGCTGGACAAACTGCGCATTTTTTTTTTTTCCCTCCACATTGCACAAAACTCTGGTAAGTTATTTATAGTTGCAACTTAAGATTAAGTATCATCTGAAAATTAGAAAGAGTCTGGACAAACTAGGTTTCTCATATGGCAGTTCGAAGCCATCAGGATCTGAAATATCATCACTGCACACTGAATTCCCGAACTAATACCATGATACTGAAAATGTACTCTATCAAAAAAACCCCAACCAAATCCAAACAAACATACTGTGAATTATTCAAATTTGTCCTGATATGCTTCATGCTATAGTACACATTTTTATCCCAGAAAGCAGGTAACACTTAGTGGGGAGAAAACAGGTAGAATTCTGAGGGTCTGTGTTTAAGTCCTTGGGCGATTGTTGGCCTGCAGAACCATCTCAGATATGCCTCATAACCATACCTTGTTTCCTCATTGGCGATAGTAATGCTTCAAAAAGCAGAACTTTCCAAACAGAGAGGAAAAGAAAATACAGCAGTTGTTTTGCCTCGAAAACAAAGTTTTTTCTTCCTGCCACTCAAGCACACTCTAAACACACCTCCCCTTTTTCCCAGATAATGGCTTTATCTATGAATTGCATCACTCAAACACTGAGATTCTTCTTTTTTTTTACTTCACTGCAGCCCCAGACAAGTAGCAACATTACAACTTTCAAAGAGAATGTTTGTATTTTAAGCTCAGCTGTACACTACAGTCTTTTTAGGTCAGATCACTTAGAACAGGGTGTGTGTGTGGAGGGGGAACAGCAAAAAATTTTTATCTGTCAGTTGGAACTGAAAGAAAGAGCAAGAAAAGAGGCAGTTTAGCTATTGGTTTTGAAGTGATGGCATTTGTCTATGAGCACAGAGCCTACAAAAGGCGACAGGTTCTAAAATAATGGTACCATAGGAGGCAGTGAAATGTAAAACATATGTCACACTTTTCCCTGCTCACAGAAAGGTTTAAAATATTTATAATGCTGCACCTTTTGCTGAAAGCTTTCTGCAGCTTTCCCGGGTTCACAGGTAGGTGAATCACATCCTTAGAACTACACTGCAATGCTTACGTAGATTCGTTCCTCTGCATAAACCAAGGGGAGCAAATTTTAGGGTGCAAAGGCATGGATAGCTATGCAGCAGCCCTCAAATAGTGATTTTGTGAGAAGCATTCCTCGACACACAACATTTGATTCTGAAACAGGATTTAAAAAAAAAAAAAAAAAAAAAAACCAAAAACCCCTACTCTCATTTATGACACAAGCTGAGGCATTGATATTGTTACTTTCTTGTGCGAGAGCACCACTAAGTGTAATCTAGGGCTTTGAGTTAGGTAAAACTGCATGTTTGTATGTGTGCATGCATAGGAGAGGCAAGGACAAAAAGATATGCTTTGTTCTGTTTCTTCTTCAATGTTGTTTAGTGTGCACTTTAATATCATTGGAGAGG
The DNA here is from genome assembly GCA_009867235.2 of Psittacus erithacus. Lineage (NCBI taxonomy): Eukaryota > Metazoa > Chordata > Aves > Psittaciformes > Psittacidae > Psittacus > Psittacus erithacus. The sequence goes on along the minus strand of WYDI02026802.1, from coordinate 27,490 downwards.
AAATTATTTTTTGAGAGTAAAAATAAAAGGGAAATCTTTTTTTCATTTAAGGAATTAGAGGGTCTCAGAACTATCTGCCCACAAGAGATTTGCACTGTGGACAAAGCTGCAAGTAACTAAGTGTAGTATGCAAAAAGGTGCAGATTTCCAAATTAAAAGGTTGTTCAGCAGCTGATGCAATAGAATTTAAGTGTTGAAGGAAAACAGGGAGTCAGTAAAAGAGAGGCAGGTAGGATGTACACACAGACTTTCATGCAAATACATGAAAAAGGTCCTTTTGAAATGAAATTAAACAAACCCAGTCAAATGCATGGATCCTGCTAAAGACCTATCTGAAACCAACATTTCAGACACACTAAGTCTTTAACTTTCATAAAAAAAGATTATCAAACTAAAGGCATGTTTCTGGCATCTCTCACTTGTAGCAGAGACGTTGTTTGACCTGGATGTAGAAGGTCGTGATGCCACAGCGAACTGTTACAACACGCGAAACTCGGCATCGTGCCTCCCAGCCACTGAAGGTGTGCTCTTATTCCTCAACATCTCCACATCACAGGAGAGAGCACAAGCTGCAAAGGACAGTCACACAGTCCACACACATCAGGTGTCATCTGTTGGTACCATAAGACAGGCTTTCAGCTAACCCACTGAAACTAAATTTTAGTGTAACATACAAACCTCCTTCCTTCGTCAGTGATTTGGAGGATGATCTCACTGAGAACAAAGCACAAAGCAATGCTCTGTGATTCCTTCCTAGCTCTGCTTTGCCTTCTCTTAGTAACAAGGGAATTAGTAACAATTGTGCAGGTTGCTTCAAAGTAGCACAAAGCGCCTGTAGATGTTATTCATGTAGTTAGAACTGTGGTATTAAAAATACGATCAGATTTACGGCTGAGATGAAACTCCCAATTAATTTAAAAGAAATTTTAGCTGAGTAAATCACATCACATTTTATATGTATTTGCAGCTCTGTAGATGGCACACTACTTCATCAACAGGCTAGAAAGCACAGCTGAAGTAGAGCTTTCTGCTGTCATAGTGCTTCAGAGGATGACCCGGCCATGTCACCCCTTCTAACAACGTGAGGTGATACCACTTCAGTTCCTAGCCAGCTAGTTTCAGCTATAGGCAGATTTTTCTTTTCACTTTCTTGCTGTCTGCAATCAGAGGAAGAAATAGTACTTTCATGATCTGAGATGCCAAGCGAACAATCAAAGTAAGAATAAATAGATGAAACCAAAGTGTGTCCCAGCATCTGGATTTGGAAAACTGTACAAACAGGAGCAAGAGAAAAGGTCAAGGAAAGTCTGGGTGAAAAGTGAACTGGATTATACACATTAGACTCAGAGATACATGACCAATATTAACATAGATGTTAAAAGTACATTGTACTTTCCTGTCTGAAAGATATGACAAAGGAGACCTGAGTAATTCCTCTGTAATTCTCTGTTACCAACTAGCATCACAGGGGTTAGCTCATCACATTTCATAAGCAAATGTAGAATTTCAATGTAATGAAAGCTGCATATAAAAAATAATAATTTCCAAAAGAAAATGCATGATAAGGCATAAAATTATGAACCCAGTGTCTTGGTGTAGGCTTCCATGTATGATGAACACAGAAAAACTATGCCCTTCCCTTGGCAGAGCAAAGAGTATGCAACAGACCGCTAATTACAAATGGTTTAGTTTCTCACCTGTTTGCAGTTGTTAGCCTGTAAAAAAAGGGTAATGGCTTCCTCTTAAAATGTTCTTGATTAAAGAAAGGGAAGAAATAGTGTTATTGCTGTTGCTCCCCTGCACAAGAGGAAATAGAGGGAAAAAGTTATGCAACTTTAAAATACATTTTAAGCTTACCCATTGCATAAGAATAATTCAGTACTGTTCTTGTCTGTAAATTTCCAGTGTGTACACGTTTGGGGCCACAAACTGAAACATCACATTGCATATACTTTTTTGCAAAATCCTGACTACTGAAACAAGCATGCAGACTTGAGCACCAAGCATATAGGACACCACCTGACACACATTTAAAGATGCAAGGAATAATCACTGAATTTTCTTCATCTGTTAATGTTTCACTTCTGCTTAGATTCTACCAGACTGGAAGTTAGAAAAAGAATTTCAATAAAATTCATAAATCCTACTAAATCCAGTGATAAGACTCTTCCTAACTTCCATAGAAAACAATTCCTCATAATAATGTTTATCTTTTCATCATAACATTTTTATGCACCACTTCTTCCCGGGCTCTGATATCTGCAAATTTACTGAAGTATCACCAGAAAATTATATTGAACAATGAGCTGGGACAGACTCCACTGAGTATTTCACACAGACAAGATTTCAAATTAATTTTTTAGTCCAGTGCAGCATACTTAATTTTACATTAAACTTAGACAAGCATCTAAAATTCTATGTATTAGTACCAAGCTCATGGAAATCTGCAATCTTATGTGATGCTAAACATCTTCAGAGATTAACTGCCAACTCCATACTCTAACACAGGCTATCAGAAGCCTCTAGGTTTCTAACGAAATACAAAACAAAACAAACACTTTTCCCTGTTTTCTCATCCATCCCAATATGCTCCTCAGTTTTAAAGCTCTTCCACATATCACTCGTATGGAAACGCATTTCCTTGTTGTAAGTTAGAGGTTGTTTCGCCAAGAATCAAGTACATGAAGATCTTTTTAAGTGACTGGTCCTCTAATAATATTTATTAAACCATTTCCTTCTCTCTACAGTGAATTACTTCTCTTGCATGTCAGCAATTTGGACAGCAGGGTATGCAGATGAATTTTTATAGATAATTAGCTGAGTGGATATTCAGCAGAAGTGGGTCATACTGCACTTGTTCATAGATGGTTCAATAGAATGGATTTCAGCACATGCACTTCTCTAAATATATAACATTTTGAAAAAAGAACGAAAGTGAAAATAGAAATATTTTTAAAGGTTTAGGAAAGGTTATAGAATATATGCTTTTAGTGTAGGTAGATAACAGGTAGACAAAGCATCTCACATATGCAGGGAATGCACTTTACTGTGGATCAGTAAACAAAAATGCTTGCTTTTAGAGACACACATCAAGCAGGAGACAGCATAACTGCTGCAGATACAGACTTATGCTGTCTTACAGTTGCCAATGAAGTGTGACCAAAATTATCAATTTATCTACACACTTACTATAGTTACAAATACTACTTATTTTATGATAGCACCACACTTAAGCATGCACCCATGGGTGCAGTCTTGGTTCTGCAGCTTGAAAGGCAGCTAATGCATCCAGTGCCATGTCTACTGTAGCAGGAATGCATCACAAACCAACCTATTTGAAGTCCAACAAAAAGAGTAATTACAGATTCATTACTAACTCAAAAGCAGGGCTCTTCAGTTTCCTAGGATAGCTAAACATGTGGGTAAAACATGCTGCAGAGTCCAGCAACATCAGAGACATACTAGAAGACAAAATACAAACAATCAAGTTACTAAACCCTTCTGGAATTATTACCAGTCTTTAGAACCACCAATGGAAAGTCAAGGACTTTGCAACATGTTGGAGTTCGATCTCATTAGTACATTGTTACTTTTCTCCACAATCATGATTATATCAGTGGCATTAAAACATGGAGAAACCTTTCCGTAGCATTTGTTGTGGAAACAGTAAAAGTATTCCTTGTCTCCCAGCAACAAGTACCTAACATAAAATTATCATACACTGAACAAGATTCATGTCCAGATCATGGGAAACACCCATAAGCTTTAGCCTACCTGTGCCCTCAGAATACTACAGTAGCCACTGATGTTTATTCTGCAGTTTTCCCATTTCAAAGCTCAAACTGTTTGAAGACTGCAGAACAGATGCTACAGAAATTAATTATGTTATTATATTTTCTATTAACAATTCAAACCAAAACATGCAACTGACCCAACTCCCTTAATAAGCATGATAGATAAAATGTATTTCAGAAAGCAAATAATTTCTTATCCTAACAGATACACTTCTAACAGTAGCTTGTTACAAAGAAAGGTAGGTTGGAACATTTACTTGCTTTATATTTGTGTACACACCCTAACGCAACAGTATTCTCTTCCATGGTTGTCCTGGGTTCAGCAGCAGCAGTCATTTTTCTCCTTCTTAGTAGCTGGTGCAGTGCTGTGTTTTTGACTTTCAGC
>WYDI02026802.1:0-23211 GCA_009867235.2 Psittacus erithacus | reverse complement strand
TGTTTACTCTGACCAAGGACTTTCTGAGCCTCATGCTCTGCCAGGGAGGAGGGGAAGCTGGGACGAAGCAGAGACAGGACACCTGACCCAAACTAGCCAAAAAGGTATTCCATACCACAGCACGTCATGGCCACTATATAAACTGGGGGCAGTCACCTGCAAGGGCTAGATCACTGCTTGGGTCGGGCTGGGTATCGGTCGGCGGGTGGTGAGCAGTTATATTCTCTTCCCTTGTTATTTCCCTTATCATTATTATTATTGGTGGTAGCAGCAGTGATTTGTGTTACACCTTAGTTACTGGACTGTTCTTTTCTCAGCCCGTAGGAGTTACATTCTTTCCATTCTCCTCCCCATCCCTCTGGGAGCTGGGGGGGAAGAAGGGGCGGGAGTGAGCAAGCAGCTACATGGTTCTGAGTTACAGCTGGGCTTAAACCACAACAATGGTGCTGGCTCTTAACACTTTGATGCAATTAACAAATAGTACTCAAAAATTTAAAAAAAAGAAAAAAGTACAGAGATATGAAATGCTGAATATAAGTCTTTTATACTATACTATCACTTACAGAATATCACACAAGTAGTGAACACTTTCATAGATCTTAGATTTTGTCCAATATGAATCAATGAGGTGGTCCAACAATTTAAGTAAATAATCGGCAATTCATTTAGTTATCTGTACTTACTTCCATAAAGTCCTTGATCATTATGTTTAGTTATTTGTTCACCATACCTTTCCTGGTTAAAGGGCATTGCTACATAGCATTCTGTACAGAATTTTAGCCCAAATAATCTCATATGAACTTTCTGTTGTAGAGTGATACATTATTGTTAAGTACATGCAGCATCAAAAATTAGCATGTAAACTGGGACTGAGCACTCCCCAGTCAGACATTATAAAGTTACAACTCCCTTGTTCAATGTTTCAGTGTTCTTACACTGAAACCAAATCATAATTTCACCCTTTCTAGCATAAATTTAAAAGACAAAAGCAGGGGGGAGACATGCCTTCCAGCTCAGCAATCTCAATTCCAGGACAGCAAGACAGAGCCTTACAGATGCATGCAGTCACAGAAGAATATTTAAAAATCTATAAACCAGTGATTTAACAAACCACTAACTAAAAGGAGGCATCTGATTATATAAAATTGCCGAGCAGATGCCAAGAATGCTATTATGGTTTCTAATCATTTACTGCCTACACTTGACTCCAAAAGCCATTACTCCTTTTTTATGTTCTCCTAGAAGCTCCAAGGTCTAGCCAGCATGAAGCCTGGGGAAAAATCTGGGGAAGGAGGCAGCAGGAGGAAAAAAACTAAACCAAACCAGAAAAAAACACCACACCCAACTCATCATCTCCCTCCAGTACTTCTTATTTCTACCATTCAAAAACCAAGATATTTTAGCAACTTAAAGAATGAACATCTAAATCAGAAAGGATTGGCTTGAGAAGGCAGGAATTAATTAAACTGAATTTGTCAGTGAAGTTTTAAAAGGGAAGTCAGGGAATTAACAAAAAAGAACAGTTTTACAATCCCTTGTAGAGTCTGACTACTGAACTTATTAACAATGGCTAAAATTCACCAGCCACTCATTTACACAAATGTTAGCAGAACATGGATAAGAATCTAAAATTTAAATAAAATCAGCTTTCAGTGAAGCATCAATCCATAATCACCTATAATTGTTTCAAATATTACACTTTAAATTGTTTTAGACATGGCTTCTTAGCAAGGCTGACAGTTTGCGAAATAAATTATCAGTGTATGCATTAGGCCTGGAAGCTGTGATTTGCAGTATAAAATATACATGAAAGTAGAAAAAGTAGAAAGATTTACAGCATTTTTCTGCATTTTTTGTAATGACATGCATCCTGTATAGGACCTTGCCTAATGATATACATAGTATAATATTATAACAGTGCTATTTGGAATTGTATGTTGGTGCTCTATTTACATGTACTTGAAAAATAAAAACACACATAGTAAACCGCAATCAGTACAAAGCAATGAATCACACAAAATTACCTCATAAGTCCCATACTAATGTCCAGGCAACTCCCTGAAACTCAGAAGAGACACAGCCCCAAATAGAGAGCTTCAGCCATGTTCCATAAGGAAGTTGGGAGCACAGTTCTTCACTTGCTGGCCGCCTCTGTTCAACTTTTGTTCTACTGGTTCTCACCAGCTGTTTATTTTATGCCATGCAGTAGTCTCCTACTTCCATTTGCATTTTAGGAATACCTCAGCAGGGCAATGGTTGCAGAATTTGCTCATGGTACATTTAATTCAAAGATAGGATTGTCCTTCCCTGATTCTGTGAAACTGCTTTTCAAACAGCCTGATATTGAAGGGTGAACACAGCATGTTACACCTCATGGGGAAGTACCTGTCTGCAGTCATATTCTCATTCTCTTAAGAATAAGTGCTTCATGGACTGCTCTTTCCTAAGTAGTCCTTTGAGCTTAATTTTCAAAAGGCATTGATCAAAATTCTGCTTGAATTGGGGTATTCCATTTACTGCATGTAAACCAATATCATAGAATGTTACCTGTCTTCTTCTAGAAAATACCTAGCTGATTCATTCTAACAACGTCCCTAGACAGTTATTTGTTGGTGCTATAAAATACACATTACATCAAACACATTTGGAAGAAAGGCACATGTTATTTGCAGCTTAATCTTGACTCATCTCACTTTGAGTTCTACCTATTGAAGCCCTTCAGACTTCATCTTGGCAGCTAAATAACAAGGAACACTTACAACTAGATGTAAAGTGCCAACTAGCATTTTTAAACACCGTCCTCATCGTCCCAAATATAGACACAGAGGAATGTCCTTCTTTGAGTTCTATTTCTTTACACAAAATGAATGAATCATAGAATCATACAGTCATAGAATAGTTAGGGTTGGAAAGGACCTTAAGATCGTCTAGTTCCAACCCCCATGCCATGGGCAGGGACACCTCCCACTAAACCATGACACCCAAGGCTCTAATATTAAGTTAAAGAGAATAAACAGAGGACTTGATAAAATTATTTCTGACTTGCACGATCCACAGAATCAACTCACCATTGCTTAAAAGTCAACAAGTCAAGGAACAGAAACAAATTTTACATAAACACATTTCATGATCTTGCAGACAGTAACATCTGATAGAAAACAAAGAGATTTAATACAAACTGGCCAGGATTATTCAGATCTCAAAGACAGAGGACAGAGAGAAATTTCCTCTGTATTATTAGATGCTTTAAAGCAGTGCAAGATTATGGCAGGGGAAGGGAAAGGAGAGAGGAAGATTATCTCAGTTAGTGTTCACAAATAGGAGGACTGCAGTTCCAAAGGGCTCTGTAAAAATATGCAGAAGTATTTGACTTTTTCGTGGATAGTCTTCAATCTCCTGTGTCCTTCCTACACAAAGCACATGGGTTATAAGAAACAGCAACGCTTAGGGCACACAGGCAGCTTGCTGCTGCTGCTCAGTGAAGATGACATTCTGTTAGCACAACTGCGTACGTGTTTCTTATTTAATGCTTTCCAGTTCTTTCTATTCTGCTCCTGTGGTCTGCTGCTGAGTGATGTTGATCTTTGTATCGTGACTACCTGGAGTGAATTCCATTGCAAATAACCTATTCTCCTGTTGCTTAATGCAAAGCCAACAAAAATGCCAGCACTTGATTTCCCACTGTTCTCAGCTGCTGTTCTAGTGAGCAATACGAGTAAACCAGCCCACTTCCCAAAGGATAAGCACACCACTTACCAGATTTTTCTGAGGCTTCTTAGATCCACTGAACCAAAGGTAGACGGGAAAGGAGGGGAAGCACGGGAAAAAGAAGAATGGAATAATACATATTTTACAGGTTTGCGTCTTGTAAGAGAATTAGGAAGTATCATGTCTTGAACTGACCCATTATATGAGAGGCCATGATAATTCACCCAGTCATCCTTACTACTTGTTTAGTTGTGTTTTGTTAAAGCTCATCTTCCAATTTTGATAAAAGAATCCTTCATTATGGTACTCTGTTCAAATGGTGTCACATTATCATTAAGAATAAGGTAAGAATGGATCTGTATAGTCAATGTACACAAACCAGCTCTAACACACCTGGCACCACAGAACTCAGTATCTATTAGCCACTATTTCTGCAGCACCTTGAATAGGAACTTGTAAGGAACTACAGGTTGCCTCTGCACTCTATTAAATACCAGTTACAGTATAGATTGTACCTAGACACCTATCCAGAGGAATAGAGAAAGAATTGCTAACTGCTGAACTACAGGAAACACCATAAAAAAAAAATGTTACCTGCCACCCACCACATCGACTGAAATGCCAATCCATTCGGGGATTTTTTTTTGTAGTGTCTCCCCCCGGTGTTTATTGAATATTAGCTCCTTCGGTGATGGTATGCTAGACAATGAAAATTTGCTACATCAAGCAGTGAATGCAAATTTGTCTAAAATTAACCACTTGATGCCTGCAATTAATTTTTAAGGCCTCAATTTCAATACATGAAATAGCATGCAAAACTATTAAGAGTATATGACTTGGAAAATAACCCAAAACTTTAAGTAACGAAAATGCCTCCAAAAAGTTTCCCTTCACACACAGGGATGACTTACATATAAGATAGGTTTAAATGAATCCATATGTATATATATGTGTGTGTGTGTACAGTTACAGACTGAATCAACTCATATTGTTTCTCCAAGACTGCAAAAACATGCTTTTAACTCAGATTAGTGGGGTTTCCATAGCACATATAAAGTATGCGCCTTCCATCTCCAATTTGTTCAGTGGAGCTACATACTTCCAGGTACACAGCAGACATACCACCCAGCATCTTCGTGCAGTGTTAAAGATGCTACAGGTCTTACTCTGGAGTTTACTCCAGGTTTCTTGGTGTGCAATATAAGTATTTAACAGAAATCAGGACAATGGTGAAGAACAGCAAGTTAACATTTAACTCAATTTTAGCACATGCTTAGGAGCTGCTGGTAAAATATATTATTCTGTAAAAAAAAAAAAAAAATAGCTTCACTACTTAACCCAGCATCTGTTAATTTGTTGTTTCATGGTATAAGAACATAACTATTCAAGCAAGGTCTTTGAAAGACAAAAGCTGCTAAGGATTGTTTATTAATTGTTTAACCCCCCCCAACCACTGCACATAAACTTCAGTCCTTCTCAGAGTCCCCAGCCGACTGTTGCACTGAATTTACCTCAACATACCATCTGATCAGAAAATTACTTTATAATAACGTAACTGCATTTAAGTTTCAAAAAAAAAATATTCTTTTGCTGTTAATACAAAACAAAACAAACAAAAACAGGAAATCCAAGAGACAGATTTGATTAAAGTCAGGAAGGACAAATACAGGATCTTTGATTATTACGAAAACAACTCCACAGGCCTGTGGTGACTCTGAATTAACAGTAACAGTTTAAACCACTAGGAACCACTGACACCAATATATTGAAATGCACTGAGAGTAATCTGATTTTAAGTAAGTAAATAAGGTAATTTTCTTGTTTGTTTGTTTCAGGAAAATGTTTTCTGTGTGCAAAGAATGAATTTAATCTTAATATGTATAAAATTAAATTTGCCATTGATTCTTCTCTTAAACAGTTCATACTAATAATGAAGACCACAAGCACACACCTTTTTTAAGCATTGTCCTAACGGAATATGGAGTTCAAGCAGAAGAGGGAATGGAAACAAAGGAAAGACATTTCAATTTCTTTCAAAATCTTTGAAAATGAGTGAGAAAAACCTGGACACTGGGGCACTCAAGCAACTAAAAGACACAGTGATTAGGAATTATTTCTCTATGCAGCTGTGGAGGAGCTGGGTAGAGACATGCTGAAATAATAAAAAAGACCTTGGATTAAAAAGAAATCCATGCCCAAGAGAGGTTTGCAAACAGATTGTTAACATCACTTAGGCTTATTCAAAGTGATTGGAAAAGTCTTTTCCCATTAATCTTTCCATATCCCTGGGATTCAAAACACCCAGAGAAAAATGAGCCATCACGTAGCAGGAATAGGAGAGGGGACTGAATTCAGAGCTGTCTGGATTCACCCATCAACCATCAAGTAGCAGAACCGTGAAAAACCATGTAAAGTCTCTTCTACTCTCTGAGTAGCTTCATAGCCTAAGATGAAAGACTGTTTTTGCAACAGTGAGTTTACTTTTTAGTTCCTAGAATGAATTTGTTGCAAACAGCATGATGTGAATGTTTTCAAAGTCATCACAGGCTAGAGTCTTTGCTAGACTTGAAGTCCAGCAAAACTCAGCAGGACACTGCTGCTGCTCTCTCACCAAGTTTTCTGCCCCTGCAGTCATATGTGGCTTGTAATCTGAATTTCGTATGCCTCAACAACTGGAAATTTAAAAATTGGCAAGAGGAATTTCAAGCATTCTGTTCATCTGAAAGACAAGCTTATAAGAACAATACAAAGTAGTTTTCAAATTCAAATGGGAAACATCTGACCATCCTTCCTCTCCCTGTACACTCTTTTCCCCTCCATCCTACAGCACATGGAAAAGAAATGGGAGAATATGATCTCAACTTGAGTTCTTTTTTAACATTAATAAAGGCAGAATTGCTGCAACATGGTCTGGGAAAAAAATAAATCAATGCAAATATGTGTAAATGTATAAAAACCATCTTCTGGCTACCTTCCGCAATTTTTCTTCTTTTCTTTATCTCTAACTTTTTTTAGTTTTCAACATCTCCACATGCTTCGATTCATTTGGTCCACCAGGTTGGTTCATTTGAACCACAGTAGATGCTTTGATGACTAAAAAGCAAAGATCACTAGTCTTCACACCCTTTGGGGACAGTTTATGCATAGCAGAATGTGCATAGAAGCCCTGATGGCACATCAGTTAGTATTCTAAACCCTCAGACCTGTGTTCCCATTCATTTTTATAAATGAGGAAACAGTGCCTACACTAAAAACAGCTTTAAAATTATTCCTGCATGCACACACATACAAAATGCTATTCAGCTAGGCAGAGTTAAGAAGGTAAGAAGATACCCTCCATCAGCTGATCCTGCTGCAAGTTAGTATTTGCAGCACACAGCACAATATATCACGGGTCACATTAGCAGCTGACTGCAGGACAGATGGCATCAAATGTGCATCTGGAATTGTACTTCCCCTTTGCTGTTCTTAATGGCAAGGAATTCAGGATGGCATTTCATGACACTAGCTCCACTTACTTAAGAACAGCCTGCAAAAGGTTTACCATCATTTCTCTACTGAAAAAAACACTGCTAAATCTCAAGGACAGGAATAGACACAGGAGAACAGTGATTTGTTTCAATCACCAGTTTTTTTCTCATTCATGTGTAGAGTAGAGAACATAGGCACAATCATCTGCAAGAATCAATAACAACTTTTACCAAACCAAATCAGCAACTGCTCAAAAAGCACAATGAAGTTGGCTTGGGCAGATTGCCCTATATGTCTTGCTCATCCTTGGGCTACATCCTGAAGCCAACCAAAGCTCACATATAGGAATTAGTGGGAGTTTCTACTGGATACAGCCAGATGGCAGAAGTTGGAAGGCCAAGATAATTTGGCTAGAAATGAAAACTCTCTCATTTTGGAAGAATCATTCAGTATTTTCTGTCTGCCCTGACAAACCAAATGACAAGCCCTGAAGCGGAATGTGATGTACCCTAACTGCCACTGGTTTCACAAGGAGCCTGGCAGCACTCAGGCAGCTGAAAGCTCAAAATTTAAGGACCAACCCACAGAAAGCAAGAGAAAAAGCCACTGCTACTTCAAAGAATCATCATACCAGAGTCAAGATACAAGCAACACTGCTGCCCGTGGGAGATCCAGCAATTTTTCAGTATCCATGTAATACACAGCATGCTGCCAAGCTCCAAACATTCAAAGAAAACTCTAAATGAAATAACTACACGTGAGTTTGGTAACACAGCACATGTGCTGATTTGGATAAGGCTGGATAGCCAGAGGTCAGTTTTAAGTAGTTTTAAACAGACAAAAAGAATCTAAGTTTTACAAAATGAAAGCCCATTTTGATCTGCTACATACATGCAATAAGACCTCCTTGAAACCCATTACACAATGCAACACGTGTGAAATGCATAGTACACAAGATGCTTTTCACAATTTCCTGACATGTAAACTAACACTAAAAGAACATAGGTGTGTACGTTCACACATAATGTTTTTAGCATTGCCTTAGCACACATGAAGAATCTACAAAACTTGAGAGAATTGGTCCATGGAGCTCATCCAAACTGTGCTGTGGCCATAGCCAGTGTGCCACATGGAAAGCATGATCCCTACAAAGAAATAAAGGTGAGGAGTTTGCAACATAGCAGAACCTATGCAGAGTTCAGCTAAATCTGCACTGGCTAAGTCAAAGTCATGAGTTTTGTCTGTAGATCTGAACATGGGATGTATGTTAGATATGGGCCTGAGCCACCAAGTGGCCTTGTACTCTATTAGTTCACTACCCAGCTGTGTCAGAATAATCTGATTTATTTACATATGAATTAAATTGCACTGAAAAAACCAAAATACTGTAAATTATAAATTATTCTTCTTATCAGATTCTTTACTTTAAGGCATATGTCAAGTTACAAATATATTCTGCTGAGATTAGTAATTAAATTGTGTCCATATTACTACATAGTCTTGGATTTGCTTTCTTATCCTGTTTTTGTGAGATTGATTTTGTCTTTGACCTAGCACTCATGTAAATACATTTATTTTGATATACTCTCAAGCAGCTCTACAATTGTACAATTACTTATACACATGTATTAAAATGGTAAGTAAAGGCAGGTGGTTATATCTGTTTCAATGAACCAATGTTGATGCAAACAAGATGAGACCAAATCTGTGTATGTATACATACACATCAAGCATACAGTTTTTCTCAATCTGCAATTTAATTCCCATTTTATTTCTACTTGTTTATAATTCTCTTGTTGGAAGTGCAATATCGGCCAAAACTTAAAATAGTAAAGCTACAACAATGAAGCATTTTAGTATCTGAAATGAAAAACAGCATTATTGTAAATCTATTTTGCAATTTAATCTTAACAATAAAATTTGCAAGACCACACACTTCTTTTTCTCTGCCTTTCGGGAAACCGCTCGCTTATATTACCTTACTGGGCACTTACTTCATACTTGTGATGTCAATTAAACAAGAGGCAGACACTGCAAAGTGTTAAATACAACAGCAAGCGTATGATTTTTTAATTCTCTGATAACAGTTCAATCTCTCTTCATTGTTACTGTGCTTTCTAAGCCAAGCAGCATTTCAGAGCCGAGAGAGAATTTCCAAATAAAGAAAACAAAAAACCCTTGTATGCCTGGAAAAATACGTAGTCCTGGGACAAGGAAGGGAAATCATCTACCTTTAGAACAAATTTATTTACTGTAGGGAAAAATAGATGTAAGATCTGAGACTTCCCGCTCTAATCCACTTTGTATATCCAGAATCTATTTGAAACACACCCTGATGTGCCATCAACTAGTCCATTTTTTCCTCTGCCTTGCTGCTCTCTGCATAAAGCCACTGCTGCTGTGCTGCACAGTGCGGATCTCCCCAGCCCTGCCTGGAAACACTGCTCCTGCTTAAAAATGATAACCAAAGCCCTCCTCCTCCACCCATTCACTTCTCAGAAAATATACCTTGCTACTGAGCTGGGTGGGCAAAACCAAGTCACTTTCAGCAGGAGCTAATACTTTCCTTTATTTGGAGAAAATAACATCAAACAGCATAGCCGGCAAACCCAGCACTGTTTTCCAATAAAATGGCAACTTTCCCTACCAGTTGGTGGCCCAGGGTTGGAAGACAGGATGCCTGACTGGAAAAAGTGAAAAGAAACAAACACTATGTAGAGTACAAATGTGCATACGCACACAAAAAATAAAAAAGAAAGAATCCTACTTCAGATACTTTCAACAGCAGCCCTGCATGGTTCTGCCTCACATTGTTAACACAGCCTCAGAGAAGGCTCATGCTGGACTACATTTCCATCATTTGCTTGTTTAGCTTATTCTTTTATTGTGCCTTTCTGGAGAAGACTAACTTCTAAAAGCATTACAATTATGATGCAAAATACTGTGCACTTTACCTAAACACTGTACATATGTAGCTTTATTTATCTTCACCCCCTTGTTATACTTGCCCAATTAGTAACACCAGGCATACTAGTACATGAGGAATGTTTCTTATGCAGTTTCGTTTGCTAAATACCTACATGATAGGTTCTTGGCAACAGCTGCAGCAGAGAGGTTAACATATGTTAAGAATACATACAGCAGGCATTCCTAGTTAGAATGCAAGTAAATAGGAAACATCGCAGCAGTAGCACTTCCCATGCTCACCATCCAAACGAGTTTGTTCCAGAAGTTTACCACTACAGAAAGGGATCTTTGTCCACAACAGATTTTTATTCAAGAAGTTTGCTTATCAGTAATTCTAATCCATAATCTACCACTTTAGCCTCCTACTCTGGAAACACCTCTCTGCACAGTAAAATTACAGGTTGGGAAAGGTAAAAGTGAACTCTACTTAAAGTTCAGGACTAAAATAAAAAATCCTTTTTAAGGTAAGATCTAGAACTGTACATAAAAGGTCATCATTTCTTCAAGGTATATAAAAGCACATGCCATTTGCTTAGAAACAGTTTCTCTTGGTAGGGCTAGAAACAGCAAGATTAAATTTTTTTCTCCTGTTCATGTCATGTCCACGCCCTTTCTCTTTCCGTATCAGCAAATGCTCGAGTTGTCCTTCCCCACTGAGAAGGCAGTAGCTCACAGGTACTGGAAATGAGGAAAGGCTTAAGAAAGTAGGAATCGGAGGTTTCTGGAAAGAAAAGTTTCTCCATCACCTGACAGCTGCTTGGAAGAAAGCGGGCTAGGTGAAGGGTGTGGGGAAGGGAGCTGTCAGCCTCATATGCAGTCTTCATATGCAGAACTACCTGCTCATTCTCCTCATTCTAAACCTCTTGAAACTGGCATAACCTTCCCCGCAGTCTCACACAGAAAAACCCTGACAGCCCCTGCTTTACCAGCATTGTGCAAACCATACTAAATCCTCCAAAAATCCCCTTTCTCTCAGCTGCCACAGCAACAGACCCTCTCTCTGTAACTCCTTACCTTGTCTCCCAAATCTCTATGGACTCGTTCCCAATCGACGTATTCTTCTAAACCCAGTCAATGTTTGCTCTGTCTTACCTATTCTATTTCTACCCCAAATGTGAATTTTACCACTACCGGGGCAGTAAACCTGGAGACATGACTCTGCAGGTAAGACCCAACACATTTCACTCAGATAATATCTGTAAGAGACCATACTTAAGCCAAAATGGAAACAGAAATTAGACACTATATATTTCAAGTTTGCTACTCTGCATTCTTGGAAAACTTATGGGTGACAATTTGTGACACAAGAAAAAAATAAATTAATACAGCCTGCACAGAGGAGAGCGACCTCAGTGAAATTTTTATAAGCATCACAATAAAAAAAGCAATTTCAAGGAGGTAGGAAAACAGTGGAAGAAAACTAATAGGTGCTTATCAGAAAACATAACAAGTGGATGATAAATAACAACATAGAAGGCCAATTAGAGGCCAGACCTAAAAATCTCAACAGCATGAGAGGTAAAGCAGGGAATGCTCCTTAATTTTTACAGACTCCTGCTTTGTTCTAGATTTCATAGCGGAAGTGCTGTCTAGACAGATTAGACTGATTTCTTGTCATTACCCATGCAAGCATAGGAAAACAATGGCTGTCTTGAGAAAGATCTGGGCAGACTTGCATTTTCCTGAACCACTCTGGAAAAAGCTACTGTCCTTCGCAAAAAACATCACAAAATGAGCAGAAAATGAATTATGACACAGAACTGCACTTAATGTTTTCCAGAGTCTTGTGATGGCATAACAGTGGCATTCGGAATGGAAACCAGCTTTTTTTCCACAGCTTTTCTCCATGACTCAACTTCCAACCTCTTATTCCAAACAAAAAAAAAAAAATAAAAAAAATTAACAAAACCAGCAAACATAACCTGACCAGAACTTTTAAAAAGTCCCACCAACTCAATCCTTCCCTCTAAATCACAGTCTGAGGCTACAGACATATGTATATTTTATGCTGGCATAAATTCGCACCCATTACTATTCCCCTCATTACTCATCCCCACACTTACACTCTGCAAGTGCTTGTGCAGTCACTTCATGAACTGCATCAGAGCTAAAGCTACACACACACTTTTGGGAAGGAGAGACAATTTTTGTATTACTGTCATTCCCTGAGAAGCCTCACACCCAAAGCCTTCATCAGTCTTTAAGCTGTCACCCAGCATGCATGGACATTGCAAAGGTAGGGGGATAAGGATAGAAGCTGCTGTCTTTCCATAGTACCTTTGGTAAGATTTTTGGAGCTTTGGGGGATACGGATAGTCTATCAGAGGCAGCGTAAAACTCAACACTATCCAAAGATCACCAGGATAAATATGAATTTTAGAAGAGGTATCTGACAGCTATCTAAGAGCTGGTTTAGTTACAACTGCAGATGACTTGACTTTTTATGACCAGGTTGTATTAGTGTTACAAAGTTGGTCACACAATAATAGCTCCAAAATAGCTATTTCTTTACCTATCTAGCTCCACTGAACTTCTCATCCCTCTTGCCCAATCTCCTTTCTATATTCTTGTTACTCATTTCCAATTTTTTCCTCTATTTCACTAGTAGAGTTAACAGTTCTGTTTTCTCCCTCTTTCTGGATGCTAAACTTGTTAATTTTGATTGCTCTTTCCTCAGTATCTATTAGTTTGCTTCACCATCTATGTAAGTCCCTCTAGCACTTATTTCACCTCCCTTTTAAAAACTCTTCATATGCACTTCTTGCTCCCTACGCCCCCATTCCATTCTTTCACTCCAGCTTTTCTCTAGAAACTTGTCTTTTGCTGCTTCTTTTCACTAGCTACCACGCAAACAAGTGATTTGCAAACAGAATGTCCCATGATGTTTGCCTGGAAGTATTCTATCATCTATTCTCAATACTAAGGGCTGATGCCAAAAGTGAAATAGCTCTACCAGACTGGACAAAATAATCTTAACCAATAAGTTCAGGCTTAGATCAGGTCCACTGTTTGATAAGACATATTTATTTGATATTCAGTAAGCTCTCCTTCGAAGACATGTGATAGACATATTTCTTCTCACTTTGATAGTGGCAGAATGTAAAATATATTAGTACAAATAAAATGAAGAACAGTATCTTAATTACAGGTTGCTGAATGTTCTTTTCATTGATAACTTTTCCTGTGGTAATAAACACTGTAATCTCTCTATAATTCTTAATTGATTCTACTAACTAATGTTACAGTAAAATGTGTAAAAATATTAACAACTGTGTTTCTCCACAAGGTGACTGGTAAATATAGCAAGGGGGTTTTTTGTATGCTAAGCAAACTGTTCACCACATACAAACAACTCCACAGCACTGCCCAGCAAGCACTATCCGCTTCCTAGCCTTCCACACTATACTGAAGCCATGTTAATTAATGTAAGAGATCAATTAATAAAAACAAAAGTAGCAACAAGCACAATGTAAGGGTGAATGAAGCAAAACAGCACTATGACATTCCCATCACAGCACTCATAACTCATCATGACAAAATCGCTGTGCATGCACCAAGTGACATCACAAACCTGGCATCACTCTGGGGACTGAATGGTACAGCTGGGATCACTGCCCTCCTCCCCACCAACTCCACAATCTCACTTTGGAAACTAAAGTGTTTTTTCCAGCTCTCCTGCCGCACAAGTTATTTTCAGATTTTTTTTACCACCACCACCCTGCCACAATACCCTATGTGATTGTTTATCCATAAAGACACACACACAAATGCTCTCTTGTTTCGGAAGTCAGTCTTCCACCTCCTACTAAAGGCAAAGTGCACCAGGGACAAAATTGGAGACCATACGGTGATCTTCCATGCTCTTAAAGAACTGGGTCATCATCTTGCTCTTTCTGTTCATACCACAATTCAACATTTACAAGTCTTGGAACAAAAATCTAACAGTCATTTCCTAGGCACTTACTGGGTGCTGGGTGTCATCATCTCTTTTTCCTGTTCAAGTTTACTGACTCAAGTTTTCTCAAAATTGTATAGTTCTTCAGAAATAATCTCTCGTCTAAAACAGACAAGAAATACTTGAAACACAGTAGGAAAAAAACCAGATTTGTTGACCAGATCACACAGTGGTCACCATCCTGTCCCATTCTAGTCTACCAGGATATCAATAAGACAACAGCTGTGTTTAACTCATTTGCAGCCTAACTTGTTTCAGGTTGGATTACATGCCTTTCATTTACACGTGAGTTAACTAAACAGCTTACCCACAAGCTTTGTTTCAGGCATGTAGAGGTTCTCACAGGGAACTCAGGCCAACAGAGGGCCTTTGTCAGGACAGATAGTGTGATTCCCATACTCCCATTTTCTAACAAAGAATAATCTCCCATAAGAATGACGAGAGCACCAAAGAACTCAGAAAAATTTAGCACCACTTCAATTCATGTTATGATTTGTTTCTTTCTCATTTTAGGAGATCAAGGGAGAATCCTTAACATTCAAGCCAGGCTTTTTAGAGAATGCAGGAGGAGCATTCACCAGAAGAATATTTGTTGGAGAGAATTCTGAACTAGTTATTTAATTTAGTAATTAATTACTACAGAAATTTAATCAAAAGTAACTATTAAGATCATAAATTAGATGAGAGAAGAGACAACAGTATTTTATGTGTATTAGCATCTGCTAGTCAAAGTTCATTTCTGACAGAATACATTTTTTTGTAACAAACTGTTAAGCTAGGTAGTCCCTTTGGGGTTACATGAATAAGTGCTTTCAGACTACAAGAGCCAAAACCCTTCAATATACCTGTGTAAAATAATTTCAAGGTATGAAGGGAACTGTACTGACTTCTAGTACAGTGTGAATTTATCCAAATCATGATCCAGATAAGAACCAGTTTTCATGACTTTCAGGAAATAAAACTGCTAATGAGTACCTAAGACTTCCTCTCCTTGGAGGCTAACTGAAGGAAAATAGCTGAACCTGAGTGTTGATTCATTTAGACAGGACAGCTGGCCTCATTACTTTAAACAAACTCAGAAGCAAGAACTGGGAGAGACAGAAGGGCCTCTATCTCAATCTCTCCAGTCTTCTACTGCCTACAAACCAGTACATGGAGATCTGTGAGGCAAGAACTGGTACTTCACTGTCCAAAGTTAGCCATGGAGATTTTTAATTTGGTTAACATCATCAGCAGATATATATGCACTGAGGATCTGGGGTCTGTTAAATATGTTTTGAAATACAGCCCGTAAAAAAAACTAGAATGCCAGAGGTTTTTTTCAGTTGGGCTTGTGGTGAATGCTTCTCTCAAGCTGCACTGACCTCAAGGCCTTTTGCAGTCCTTTCTTAAAAAAGAAAATAAATTAAATTATTCTCCCAGATGGTGAGCCCAGCAACTCAGACACTAATCCTTCAAGCTCACATCAGCTCATTCAGAACACATCAAAGCACAGGTCTTTTTTCACTCCCTAGAAAACACTCAAGCTTAAGTGGAAGAGCTAATACATGCTTTTTCTTTGTTTTTTCTTTTCTTTTTTCTTTTTGTCAATCAAATTTAAAACATTAAAAAGGATGTTTGAGAAGTAGCAAAAACACTGTTTCTTACATAGCTAACAACTGAGGAGACAAAAAAACCTAATTCTCACACCACTGCAAACTACTACTGCTGTTAAAATGCTACTGTAATATATGCCACAAGCAGTAGGAATCACATGACATTTCTGTACACACAGAGCTATAAAATTCCAAGTGCAAATATTTCGCAACCTGTTTTTCCAGTAACTTTCCCTGAAGTGGCTGATGCACAGCAACTAAAGGTTATCCAAGCCTGCAAGGAGGCTCAGGGCAGAAAGTACATCCTGCCGCCGACATGAGAACTAATAGTCAAACCATCAACAAGACCGTTACAGCTAACTGGTTTTCATTTAGAAGTGTGTTTCTGCTTCCTTTCCTCTCAGTGCCCTTTAGCAAGTTGGAAGCCAGGTTGTGCTTTTTATTGCTATGTGCTACAAAGAACCTTACAGTTAACTTGAACACAGAAAGCATGGCTCCTTACTGAATATTTATTGTCACTGAGAAAGGAGATTTTGTCACACTACAGATTTCTAAATAGCTTTACTAGAAAAAAGAGATGGGAACAAAGACCTTTATACCTAAGCAAATGCAGCTCATCAGAACTTACAGAACTGCAAATAATAATAGATTGGAGAGACTCCAGCCTCAACAACTTGAATCCAATACTTAAGTTTTGCTGCTTTTCTACTATAGAGCAGGACCAAAGAATTGAAGAGAATATCTGATTCAGCTACAGCGAGTTGCCTTCATTTCCTAAAAAATGTATTAAGCACTGAAATCATATTAAGAGGGAGGCATGCATCAAACATTTTCTAAATTCAACTAAAAATAGTGTTAACAGTTAAAACCTCTTTGTTGGATTTTTGTATCTGCATAGGAAAAATATATCTATTTGAAAAAGCAGGGTAATTTCAATAGCTACATTCATAAGGAGTATTTTGTTTTCTGTTTTTGCTTTTTAAAAGAGTAAGTTCCACCTCAAGGTTCGCTGGAACTGCAAAGAAATGGAGGCTTCTTAGTTTTAGAAATATAGGTGTGAAGGCTTTCAGCAACTTCATGAGTATGAGCGAAAAAAGCAAGCAGAAAATCTTTGTCACAAACACAGAAGAGTCTTAAGTACATTAGATAAGGTAAAAGAAGGGATAAAGGAAGGAGGTATCAAGAACAGCACTGCTAGTAACTTGCAAGAGACAAAGATGAAGGCAATACTTTCAGAAGGTCCAATATTAACAATACCCTGGCAGCAGAAATACCTCTTCTTCTACTAGTAAATAAAAATGACAAGTTTTAGAGAAACTATGGAGGTAAAAGGATATATTGATTACCATCCTCTAATAATTTTCTGATATTCTTCTAATGATAATACTGTACTAAAAAAAAAAAATCCCTTACACTAAACTGATTATATCTGCTGAGATGTATAATATTCTGTGGGAACAATTTAACTATTTTTTGCTTATGTTCAAAGTAAATATGTTTGTTACCTTTTTGGCCATCTGAAGTCAAGCACCTATAAGTCAAGAAGTTTGCCTTGATCTGCTGTTCACCACAATTTTCATGATAACTAGCCAGTTTTTGCTGGCAAGTGAAGTCCACAAAATGGGGCTGGTACTAGTTGGACTAGTTTGCAAAACAGAGCTGTTTGCAAAATAACCAGTACTAGTGATGTTACAGCACACATAATGCAACAAATTTCTGAATAAGAATAGTATAGCTGGTGTAATTGATGCAATTCAGTAAACCATTAATTTCCCCAAGCATTTGACAAAAAAGCCCCTGTATTTACTGAGATACTCTGAAGCCAGCATCTTACAATGTTTTTAAGTAAATACTACATTGTTGTTGGAAAAGTAGCACCATCTACCTAAACTAAAATTATACTTAATATCAAGAGCACAGTAAAATTGTTTGACATGATCGCAATGGACCTTGTATAAAAGAAATGTCTTTACTGCACTTTTCTAATGTGGGCAACTGTTTCCCTAACATGCTCACTCCTCCCCACTACCATATGCTCCAAACACGCACACCTGTAATTTTAGATCCTTGCTCTCAAAGAAGAAATGCTTCCAATTTTTGAATGTTTAATTGTCAACTGCATGTCCCAGTTGCCAGCTAGACTCATTAAGCCCTTGTTTCTCTTTTTAGAGCAAACAGAATTTAAAGGTACAGGTCATTCAACCCTATCTTGAAAATACACCCCAGACTGGAAACATGAAAGTGGTGCAGACACTTGTAAAGAGTCTCTGTCCATCATGAAACTGAAGTGTAATGCTGCTTTCATTGAGATTTTTCTCTTCCTTACTTCTGTTGTAACTTTTGGCACACAGAGAACCTTTTGAAAAATTCAGAATGAAGATGTCACCTAAAAGGTATTTCAGTAGACATCAGGAGGTGTTTTACCAATGCAGGCAGCAAGTCTACAAGATTTTCTGAGTCTACACTGTAGAAAGCTAAACATGCTCATTCGAATAGTTCGTACTTCATAAACATTCAGCAGCCTGTACAGAGAAACACAAATAGGGACAGTGCAGTGTGAGTGCAAAAATTATGTTTTCTGCTTCCCTCTCACTTAAATAGATAACCCTGAGTTTTGTATCCATCACTGGATAATTATCACAACATTAAGCCTTTGCTGCCTCATTTTCCTTAAGCCAGTCACTATTAACCAGAGCTTTCTTAAACAGCTGTGGGTTTTGTTTTGTTTTCAAGTTAGAAGAAAGACAACAGTGAAAACACTGCAGGGGAAAAAAAATAAAATTAAAAAACCAAAAATCATAATTCAGTGAAGCTATCAGTGACTCATAAAAAAAACATAAGGAATTATGGATAAAGAATTTTACCAGCATAAAAAGAAATATTCTAGTCTTGGCTGGTAATTTAACACCTACACTCCAAAACATCCACCAGTCTGAAAAAATACAACAGTGTTCAGAAAAGGAAAAATAAAAGTAGCATAAACCCTAACATATACTTCAGGATATTACTCCACAATTGCTTTGACAAACATGTTTTCCTGTTGACAGCTAGTATTCATAAAAAAATCTCCCACACAGTAGCAAGCTGGCAAGGAACTGGCTGCACTCAGGACCTTTAGTAGCAGAAGTTGTCTGTGGTTTCATGCAATTAAGTTTATGGACACAGGTACTTTTCCCGTGACAGAGCCACTTTGACAAGCTGCTCTCACTCTCACCTAGGCTGTTCACTCCCACCCTTGAACAATAGTTTGCTGCGTCTATAAAAATGACTACTGAGGTCACCTTGTAAATGTGATTGACAGAGTAACAGGCTAAAGAAACCATCTGAAAATAAAACCACCAGATGGACTTCTACCTTATCCTTGCTTGCTCAGCTCTACCCCAATGTGGCTGTCTCACTGAACAGGAAAGAACATATGCATGCAAAAAGAGATTCAGTTCTTCTGAAAACCTAGAAAACAGCAACTTAAAAGACCCACATTCCATATGGAAGTCTATCACCACAGGGGAAAAAACCAATCAACCAACCAAACCAAATCAACCAACCATCCAAAACAGCTTAAAAACAGACTATGTCCATTGCTGTACCCTTCACATGTTGTTTGAAAGACTGGATTTGGAGAAAAAGAAACAGAGTAAAGCAAAATTGTAGATCTAAGGAAAACAGAAAAATTTTCAATTAAGGCCTGACAGGAACTGGTAATATTTTCTCAAGGAAAAAAAAATATTTAGACTGTTAAAAATATGAAAATTCATGAACAGTTATTAAATAATAAGAACAGCTTACTCATTTAGGCAAACAATAACATGCAAAGTACTTCAAAGATTCAAC
Source organism: Psittacus erithacus (assembly GCA_009867235.2). Classification (NCBI taxonomy): domain Eukaryota; kingdom Metazoa; phylum Chordata; class Aves; order Psittaciformes; family Psittacidae; genus Psittacus; species Psittacus erithacus. The sequence continues at coordinate 3,684 of WYDI02026802.1, read as the reverse complement.
TGGAATTACTTTTTATTCTGAGCATCAGTTAGAGTCTAGGGGGGTCAGCAAGCAGTAGAAACTGATACCAGTGACAGTGGTTTGAATAAAAAGCTTCTAAGATGTTGATCTGAAGGGATAAATCAAGGATAAAAACTGCTCAGGGGGGAATTTCTTCCCATTCTTACAACTGGGTCCTCCAGCAAATGGGAGGGGGTTTGCACTGGTAGGACACTTGGAAGAAGACGATTACTACTGGAAGAAGAGGAGCTGTAAGAGAAAGGAACAGCAAGATTAAACCATCTAAGATGACAGGTAAAAGAGCTGAAAGTTTTATTCATACTTAGTGAAAAGTATCTCCACAAATAAATGGAATGCAGGGAATGTTCCACCTGCTAACAAGGCATTGCAATAGTGAGATCATTCTGCAGTTATCCCCCAGAAGATAAACATTTCTCACTACCTACATTTTTTGAGTCAATATTGATTGTTTTAGTGGTGCCAGAGGTGAAAGTAAAAAGTGCCTCAAAGGTGAAGCTCCTCAAATGGAAGTGCTCAGTTATTTAATAATCTCTCCATTGATCTGGCTCGAATTAGGCTGTGACTCAGAAAGCGTGGGGATTCTGCCAAGCCAGATTTAGAGACCAGGCACTGCACCTTACTGTTGTAATTTTAACAGATAAAAACTTCCATTTGCTGGTTTTGCACTTTGGGAGGGTGGGGAAAAAAAAAAAAAAAGGACAGGAAAAAAAAAAATTAGCCAGTGTGTCCCAGATAGCAGAAGTAAAACAAGAGAGCCAGGGCCGCTGATGACTCAAGCTTCACAAGATCATCCAGACAAAAGAGAAAAAAGCACACTGGTTAGAAACAAAAACAAATCTATATTCTGCCTAAGGGAGAAGTGCTAAGCAGACACACGACAATACATTAAGATCTTTTCCTCTCCTCATCGCCCAAAACTCGCCCAACTAGGAAATAATGCTGTGCTAGCCAAGAACTGGGCTGGTTTTATGATTATTTTTAAAAATAAAGATTTTTTAAAGCCTCTAAAAATTAAAAACTATTGCTCCAAAATTACTTTTTAAGACTTTTATAGTGCTTTTACTGTTGGCAAAAGAGGGTAACATTTTTGCATCTCAGGGCTCCTCTCTGCATACACAGTCTCAAGAGCACCAGGGAAGAGATGCAGCTTTCGCCTCTGGAATACCTTTGCCTATGTAAACACTACTGCCCAAGTACATGCATTTCAGCATCTGTACACAGACAAAGCATAGTCCTCATATTCTTTTGACAGACTCTTCCCTATTGCTACCAGTATGTATGTCTGACTTCCATACCACTTCTAAACCTTGAAGTCTTTGGGTTGGTTCCTCCTGACTGCATTTTACTACTGAGTTTTCCAGCCTGTTTTCAACCTTCATTGACCCACATACCACCTCAATAAAACCACTCCAAAGAAAACCCCTTAAGGGGGTGCTCAGCACCAGTACAGCATGCCAGTTTTATCATCACTGGTAAAATGCTCTGTTCTACCACCCTTGATTTATATTGAAATTTGAATTATTTCAATGTGTAACTGTGAATCCCCTACAAACACCAAGCAAAAAGAGGTTTTCACAGAGGTGAGGGCTCAGGCTGTTTACTTTTCCACATTGCACAGAGTATCAATAGGCAGAAGCACATCCCTGATATACCTGAAAAGTAGTCAGTAGCCTACTGTGTAACACTAAAAGAAGATATTAAATCCAAAGACTACATCAACTGTTTGGGCTTTCATTAAGGAATAACTAATATAAATTAATCAAGACAGGCAGTAAAAAAGAACACAGTATTAAATCTCCTGAGAGAGGCAAGGCCATGCCACAGCAAGTCTGAGGCAACAGTGCTAAGTCTCTCTGCTCAGGGAGCACAGCTCCCTGGGCCTGCATCGATGGAATTACAGCTCCATCTCAAGACTCAACAAACCCTCCTCCAGGCATTATATTATATATACATTGAAATTTGATGCTTATTAAAGCATAATTCAAGATGTTCATTACCTATTACTTCAAGCCCACACCCATCACCCTCAGATCAGTCAGCATGTTAACTACCCTTAGGTGTCATAAGAAATCAAATAAATGACTTGGTGAGACAATTTCTGTACTTATTCACTTCACATTTAATGGATGTCTTTGCTGAGAGACCACGACTGGAATCTCTCCCACTAGGTCAGGGGCACAGGAGGGGAAGAGGACAGAAACAGAGGTGGAGAGCTTTCTTGTGAGCAACATGCATTTGAGCATCATCTACAAGTACCCTTTCCAGCAATGCAGTTACCACAGTACTACCCTAAAAGCCTAGCAGGCACAACAGGATTTCCCCGAGTATGAAAGGAGTGGTAAGTCTACAGTTTTGTCTCCTTCATCCTCCTCAGAGCCAAACAGCTGTCTGAAATATCAGTTTCATGATTTTTCTCTTCTGATACCTTGAAGAGAATTAGCTCCTTTCAGGTTGTAGTAACCAAGAAACATGCAGCTGAACCTAGAGGCCAGAAGTGAGCATTGCAATCCAATTTCCGTGCTACCAATCTTTTACAGAGACTTTAGTTCCCTCATTTTCTTAGCTTGATATCACTCAATGGAATAATGTTGACGTACAAAGGATTATAGTTTCATAATGCACAAAAGCTGATTAGTAGCTGTACCATTTTGTGCCCCAGAAAAAGCAACTGATATATCTCACTTTTACAAAATTGTATTGGGTTTGCATGGCAAGGCTTTGGTATTGGTGGGAGCTATTGGGGTAGCTTCTGTGAGAAGCCTCTGGAAGGTTTCCCTGCATCAAATAGAGCCAATGCCAACCAGCTCCAAGATGGACCCACCACTGGCCAAGGCTGGGCCACCAGCAATGGTGGTAGTGCCCCTGGGATAACATATTTAAGAGGAAAATTTACTGTGCAGAAGCAACTGCAGCCGGCAGAGTAGCTCTACAGACACCAAGTGCCTGGAGACAGATGGAGAATGCAGAAGGAGGGTGAGGATGTGCTCCAGATGCTGGAGCAGAGGTTCCCCTGCACCTCATGAGGAAGACCATGGTGAGACAGGCTGGAGCGGTCTGTTCCTGAAGGACGGTACCCCATGGAAGGGACCCATAGGAGCAGCTCATGAAGACTTACAGCCTGTGGGAAGGACTTACTTTGGAGAAGTTTGTGGATGACAGTCTCCTGTAGGAGGGACCTCAATGCTGGAGCAGGGGAAGAGTGTGAGGAGTCCTCCTGGAGGAGGAAGTAGCAGTAGAGACAACATGTGATGAACTGACCACAATCCTTATTGCCTGTTCCCCTGCGCCACTGATGGGGGAAGGCAGAGAATTCGGAAGTAAAGTTAAGCCCAGGAATAAGGGAGGGGTGGCAGGGAGGTGTTTTTTAAGATTTGGGTTTATTTCTCATTATTCTACTGTGATTTGACTGGCAATAAATTAAACTGATTTCCCCAACTCAAGTCTGTTTTGCTTGTGACAGTAATAGGTGGGTGGTCTCTACCTGTTCTTTATCTCAGCCCACAAGCCTTCATTCTAATTTTTCTCCCCTGTCCCACTGAGGAGGGGAGTGATAGAGCAGCTTTGGTGGGCAGCTAGCAACCAGCCAGGGTGTCCTGGGTTCAGCAGTAGCAGTCATTTTTCTCCTTCTTAGTGGCTGGTGCAGCACTGTGTTTCTAACTTTCA
>WYDI02026801.1:0-89097 GCA_009867235.2 Psittacus erithacus | reverse complement strand
CAGTGCTGCACCAGCCACTAAGAAGGAGAAAAAATGACTGCTACTGCTGAACCCATGACATGGACTCACTAAGTTCCTGAGTCACCTTGGGGAGTTTACTTACAGTTAATGGGTGTATGGGAAGCACATCTTGACCTCAACGCTGGGACTAAACTGAAATGGCAGAAAGAAAGGGAACCAGTGCAGAGAGCACACAGGGTAATGGAGATGGGAATATGACCCAACAGGGAGATGCGATGGGTGCAAGAAAAGGCAGAGCAGGATGAGGAGAGAACACAGCATTGCACACTTGTATTCTCAAATATACTCCTTGCTTGCCTGAGAACATAATTCAATCTTGCAAACCATATCAGGATTAGAACTAGGTTTACAAGCTTTCCTTTACATAGAGATATTAACATGTAGCATTATTTCCCACATTGTACTGGGACTATTATGCATTTTCCCAAAGCATTCAGGACTGTCAATAAAACTCTGGTTTGAAAAACTTAGAAACAACCCACTTCAGTTTTGCTCTCCATAGATGCCCAGTGCTCTGATCCTAGCACGTGACCTAGATTCTTTGGAGAAGAAATTTAATCACTCACAGGGAGCCCGTGCAGAACAGATCCCAGTATTTGCTCTCTGATCCAGTCACAAAGACGTCACCAAGCTTACAGCATGCCCACTTCTCATGACTAATCTGCACAGAAATATCATTCAGGAAGCTCTTTACAGGGAACAGGAAAGCGCAAACACTCTGCTCAGGTTCTCAGCTAAATGGGCATGTGATGCTCTGCTTTAATTTCATGTTCTATGTCCCAGCCAGAAATCTCATGTGGCAGCTGGTCCCGAGAATTCTGTAATATGATAATTAAATGTCTGCCTATAAACAAAAGTGTTTGTATTACAAGTGCTTTCCCATGGCATTTGACTATGCAGCATGAATCAGGCAAGGCACAGGAGCAGTTTTTCCTGGGTTTAAGCAAGTCTCCTGTTCTATCCCAAGAGAAACAGAATGGCAGTATGTGATCTGTGCCCAGCAGTGCGACTTAGCATAGTCCTAGCAATAAAAATAATTAGATTTCTCACAGTGTATGTATCTTTTATTCCAAAGCATTCTCAAAGCTATTTACTAGCTACATATCCATCTCAGCTGCTATACCATGGGTCAATTGCAACAGTGAAATCTCACGTGGACTTTGCAGTCTCTGGTTCTTCTTTTGGAAAGGAATGCAAAGACTGGTACCAAAACCTCTGGCAGGAGGAAGAAGTTCCCATGCCATTAAATCCAGCCACTTCTGGACAACAGCTGTGTACAGAGACACAGGAGTCCAGGACAGATCATGAGAAAAAGGACCACAGCCAGCTGGAAGCACATGGTGAATTCAGGTGGCTGGGATATTACCTCCAAGGACATGTCCACACTAGAGACTCAATCCAAAAAGTGCTCCCCACTCTCCTCATACCCACCAGCCAAAGGCTTGCAGAGGAACCTACTGGCAATTTTTCATTATATAAGTATTGAAAGGCTGGGATAAACCTGACGGCAAAGAGCAGTAACACAGGGACTCTGGCTGCCACCTCTGACAATGTCTTTCCTCTATCACCTCCACAGCCCTTCTCATGTGGGTGCAGCACAAAGCCGTCGTGGGCTGGACACTACCCCCAGGCTACTAAACTCTCTGCAAAGAGGTGATCTGAACAGCTCCTTGCAATTCCCTCTCCTTGCTGGCTGATCTGGTGCTGAGCCTGAGCTGACCCAGACAAGCAATGTACTTGTGCTCACGTAACCACGCATGTGAGCTAACAAACTCTGACAGACAGTAGCGTGCTGGCTGCATGTAACACAAATAACCAGAGGCCTGACTCTGATCTATCGACACCAACCTTACCCCAGCGTAGTGCCACTGATTTCTGTTGAAATACTGCCAAAGTGAGACTTGTTCAGGAGAGTCCAGATGTAATTTTGCCTATTGGAGGCAGGACTGCATTTTAAGTGAGAACAGATTTAATTAGTGCTATTTTAACATGATGAGTTGAAGAATTAGGAAAGGGGGGAAATAAAGACAGACTCCAACAACTATAAATTGTAATCTCCCCACTGTGAGCTTAGAAAATACGGGAGGGTTGAGGATGGGAAGAGAAATTACCAAAGGGAAATAATGTCTCTCCTAACAAGATAATGCAGGGTTTGGGAAATAAAACCAAATAGAAAAAGCCTGGAGTTAAGAACCCTGCTGCTTAAAAGCAGCACTGAATTCCCATCACTGCAGGTTATAATGGAGTGGTTCTGCTTTGCTTTGTATTTAACATTTTACATTTCACTCCTGTTCACAGACCTCCGTGGAAAGCCAAGTTTTGATGTGGGATTACGGCGCAATGGCTGATGACCACATTAGCCATCTGGTCTCTTGCAGGCCTGAAGCACAAGTTCCAGGTCTTTCTCAGCCAAGAGTCGTTGGCTCAACAAAGTGACACTTGCGATTTGTGTGTCAAACTGTTTCCACCACTGCAGGCACGTGAGCGTGGCTGTGGTTTGCTGCTGAGCACGGCTGAACCACGTTCAAGATCTGCAGGAAGAAGACTTCCAGCCGAGCCCAGCACTAATGGCTCACTGGGCAGAGCTGCCGCCCATGGCCTCAGCAGCACTTGCCAACTTCAGACGTGGCTTGTGATGAATGAAGAACACATGCAACAAGTCTAGCCACAGCTAAACACTCAAACACGTGGCTGGGAGCCAGCAGATGCAGCACCACACATTTTACAACACAGAGGGAGAGGGAGCGTGATCATACATCTACAGCTACACACTAGGCTCAGCATCTTTGCTCTCTTATTTATGGGAAACCTGGCCTGCCCCAGGTTCATGCTCCAAAGATCTAAATATCCACTGACATAAACTTCAAATTATACCTGAAATTAGACTGAAACACGTTCTTCTAATTGGCAACAGGCAAGAATTTTTATCTGCTTTGTATCAGAGCAGAAAGGAACGGAGCGGTTCCAGGCGGATCTGCTGGGTAGCAGAAAAGCCTTAAATGCCCAGAGGAGCACAGTATAAAAATGGAAACAGCCAGATATAAAGCCTCTGACGTCAGAGGGGCTGTTTTCTCCAGCCTCAGCCAACTCCAATAAAAATCCACGGAGAAGTTCCAGAAGAAGCATTTACTTTGGAGTCCAAAAGACTGACTCAGTGTCTGCTATCGCATTGATTTTGAGCACTTCTTTGCTGGGGCTGGGGGCAGCACTTCCTAGTGCCTCCTGTCGCTGCAGCAGACCCACAGCGGAGGGTAACCAGCCATCAGCTGAGCACTTGCCCTCAGTCCTCTGCTTGTGGGTAAAAAGCAGTAAAATAATCAAGTGCATTTCCTGGAGACTACAATGCTCATTTCTTTCTCTCACAACTGCAATAGGAAAATTCCATAGACAAGGGCTACTTCTGTCACATCATACAGTCCCCTATGTGTTCCTCTGTGCACCACCAGGCAGATTCAGTGACATGAGGGCTGTTACATCTCACAGCTCTCCCTGACTGCTAGTCACAATTCTGGATAGCTTCCTCATATTCACATCCGCAGTGCTTCTCTACAAGACTCTGCTTGCTTACATCCAACCCAGGTCTGGATGTTTTCCTCTCCACCTTAGGAAAGGACACCCATGGGGGATACATGAGCTATTTAATGCCCTCTTAACATTTCTGTAAGCATTTGGAAGATGAAAGAATAACTAAACCCATCCTGCATGGGGGAGCTGCCCGTTTCTCTCTGTGTTTTCCAGCATCTCTTTAGAAAAGGAGGCAGGCTCTGGACCAGGCGAGGGGCTCCCTGCAGAGCACACATGTACACATACCCCGCCTGCACCATGCGCACAGTCCTCAACAAGGAATCAGGCCGACTTCCAGAGTATTTATAGACCTTGAAAAGGAGCCAGAACCTTCTCTCCAAGAGGATGCACAATTTAACATTGCACAAAGTCATTAAGCCTCACAACACGGACTGTACAGCCCTGATCTGGGAACGGGGCATGTAAGCAGCCCATTAGACCTCATTAGATTAGTTCACATATTTGCAGACACACTAAAATACCCCTGCAATCCTGCTGTGATTGGAAATACAAACCAAAACATCTGCTGGCAATGATACAGACATAAATGTACTCTTAAAGTTTATCATAGGCCTTTGCTGATGGCAAACAAGTCTGATGGTGGAGACATGAATGTGCATTTTGTATTGCACAACAGTTCTTCTCTGCTTCTCCGGTTATTCATCAGAAGGATGTATTTTACAGTTTCTCATTTCTATTTTATATTTTCACTCCCTTTTGCAGGAAGCCCAGGTTTAGCCCTTTGACACATGCCATACTGCATGCAGAAGCCCTCTGCAATCAGCCCTAGCTGCTAATGTGGATGAGGTTCATGGCCTGAATTAAAATAGTTCACTTGTACCCTTGGACGTTCTTTAGCCTGTCTGTTGGAGGAGATTAAGGCAATGCAAGAGGAAGTAAAAGTTCACAAAGGGATGATTTGTCAAGGGATTTCCACAGGTTAGCTTTTATTTAAAGCTTTCTCAATCATCTTATCTTACTGGGCTTTAAAACTGGAACAGTCACCTTGGCACCTCCATCTATTCCTTCAAGTGTGGTTATAAAAATGGCTGGGGAGTCCACTTGAGCTTCCAGGACACTGACAGCCATCTGCTGTGCTAACCAAGGCAGATAATCAGGAGGCAGCCATCGCAGTCAGGCTGAAATAAGGACTGTGCACTACAGCCCTTCTCCCAAGAGTCACAAGCACTGGAATCCAGCAGATCTCAAAGTTTCAGCTACTCAAAAGTGGGTTTTATCAATGTTTAGGTTGTAAGATAACCTTGAAACAAGAATTAAGTATAATAGGCAATATCTACTTGGCTCTGCCACACAGATGAGTTACAAGCTCCAAACCCCGATTTCCATTAAGCCCCCTCTCAGCCTCCTGTGCATCAAAGGATGCCAGTGCCCAGTTATTTGCACTGTTTTCCCACTTCATTCCCACACACATTTCTACAGGATCTGAAATTCCTGGATAAAGAATATTACTTCAGTTCCAAGGAGCATTACTGCTGGTCAGGTTAGTTAGGTCAAGGCTCTGGGAGAGTTTCACTGAAATCACTGGAGCTCTACCAGAGAAGAACCTGACCTGAATTCTTCATTCAGCCACATCAACTACAGGCCTTCTATTGCATCCTAAAGGGTAGGAGAACCTTTGTGACCAACTGACAAAAAGCAATGCCAAAACGTGCCTGCACAAGAAGGCTCACTGGGAGCTGTTTCTGTGCAGACCATGTTAGTACTATAACAGATGCTATTTGTTCTTTTCCCTTAACATCTCTACTGCAGTCTCAGCAAACTGCATTTCATCCCTGCCCACCACTGCTTTAACAAAAACAAGTTCTTTTAATTAAAAAGTGGATATAAAGCCTGAAACCCCAAGTGATGCATAGACAGACAGACACATTGACTGAAGGCTCCTCGGCTGTTTCAGTGCAATGCCAGTTTCTAACTCTATAGTAAAGATCTGTCTCCTGAGTGGCAAGTAGTGAAATGTGTTTGATGTCTGTAGTTATCTGCTGCTCAGATTCAAGTCATTCCAAATCATTCCTGGGACCACACTATGGAGATCTTTCTTTGCCACAAGGGGCTATATGCATCCCACCTCCATGCATTCACAGTTTGTAACTGTAGCTGTCTTGTAATGCTCTACGTACAGGTTTGAAAGCACATTATTGACAGCATATTGCTTAAACTGAGTGAGAAACTACTTCTCAACCTGTTTTTCAACCTCATAATTCAGCAGTGTCCAAATTAATTTTATGATAATCTCATGCATCAATAAATTCAACTCACAGGTGGCTGCCAGAACCTAAGATTTGGAAAATTATGTGCATTCCCCTTCAGGGAACAGACACGGGCAGAAGCAAAGGCTTGATTGCAGCCTGTGTATTTTTAGACACGTTAATTAAATCTGCCACATCATTTTAGATAGATGGCCCTGCAACTTTAATCCCAAGGTGCTGCCTTTCAGAGGGATTCCTGCGGGAGTCAATTATATTGTGTTTGCATAGTGTTAACAGGTGGTACCTGCAGCTCTAAACTCAGGGCATGGAAATGAAAATCCAAAGAGTAAATTCTGTTCAGCTCACTAAAACAAATGTAGCTGCAAGGAAATACCCAAAAGCCCTCCTGGGATAAATTACCTTTCTTGAACTCCTCAAAAGTATAGTTTGCTCATCTATCCAACTGCTGGTCAAGCCTGGCTCCTTGCTCAAAGAAATCCGGGATTGGTTTCCCTTTTTCTCCCCAGACATCACTTTCTTCCCTAGCACTGGTCTGCCAACACCCAAATCTTCCCTCTCAGGCATGGGCAACTGATGAATTATCTCTTATAGCAAAACTTCGTGAGGCTGAGGAGAAATTAAAATAGAGAGGGATGTCCCAGGCAGGACATTTTACACACCACTGAAGCTCTGCACCCGCTAAGCTAGAACACAGGCATGGCAACCAAGACAGCGACTGGAAGAAGTATTTGTGCACTGGTTGGGATTTTTGGAGCACCCACTGGAGTCAGATCATACTCACTAATGAGTGAAAAAATCCCTTCACTTCAAAGGCCCTGTGACAGTGATGAAGTCTCATTGCTACCCAATACAACAGATGATTATTAGGAGGTGTGTACACAATAAACACAAGAGTCATTAGGACTGATTAGGATTGTCAGGATCATGGTGGGTTGGGTTCAAGTCATTTCAAAATAACTTGACATGATTTCTGCTGCTGGTCGACAGATTTTATGCTGACTTGATTTGACAATGATCATCCCACAGTGTTCTCCTTTGATTCTGAGGGGATTTCCTTTCTTGCCTAAATTTCTCACCTATTTCCTATGTTAAACCTTGCCAACCCCATTAAGCTGAAGAAAGTCCTCTTTAATCCGTGCACACACAGCAGCAGTTACCTAGTATAAGAATAAGCCTATATAAGGGTTGTTTCTAAACTGTGATAGGGAAAGATTCCTTCCTTGTTTTCCTGTAGTTTGCAGTTTCTATACTTAATGAACACACTGCTTATTCTGACACTCACTTTGTTCGTTACTGCACTTGTGGTTTCTTCTCTGATCAGCCTGTGAGGGCTCTGTCCAAGCTTTTAAACATTATTATGAGCCTTGATTTATAAGGTGTGCATCTTCCAGGACCAAAGGTCTTCTTCAGTATTGCTAATCTCCGCTAAAAGCAATGTGTTTTCATCCAAATTCACTGCCAAACAAGTTTGCTTGGCTGTAGAAGCCTGACTTCAGCCAGAGAACTTTTTCCATGTAGATGGAAGAAAGGTTTGATACAAAACCAGGCATAAGATAACTGTATAGTCATATCTCTCCAAATCTTACTGATCTGGAAGACCTGACAAGCAGGATAGGGCTGTTCTCTGATAAGGGAATTGTTGAAACAGGCCAGACCCTATCATGGAAATGAGCAGGAAAAGACCAATGAGGTTACAGAATCTGTTCCTTGGAGGAAGGCCAATATTCCTATTCACCACTGTACGGCATTCAGTGCAGAGAAGTTCAGTCTAGCATTACTACAAGTGACTCAGACAGTGAGGCACTGACCACATCCTTTGTGACATTCCAGTATCTCGTGAGAAGTTCAGTCTAAGTTCAGCTTTCTCTTAATTACGTCCTTTTATCTTTGCTTTTTCTATGCTTTTTAGGTCACCATAAGAAAAGTTGCTCTCCTCTTGCTGAAACAAAATATACAATAAACCTCATGCATTTCTTACTCAATCCTAAGATAAATCTCCTCAAAAGATTATTTATTTAATTCATTTTTTGCTGTATAACATACTTTACCAAAAGGACAGCCTTGTGATATTTTCAGCATAGCTAAATATGAGAAGGACCATTGCCCTTATAGAGCCTCAGCTTTCAAACAACAAATCAGAGACCTGACCACACTGTCTGGCAACTCTGGAAGAAAACAGCCCACACGAAATCAGTGGGAGTTTCATCACTGCTTTCAATGGCATTTTTCAAATGGGCATTTTATTAAATGGATTTTCTGTAATTCTCCAGCCTTTGTAGTGACCTGGATTTGGAGCACGTGGACAGAGTTGAGTTGATCCTCATGAAAAATAAAAGCATAAACACAATCTGCAATTTAAAGAGGAAAAAAACCAGCTCCCTGAACACTGTGGTAGGATATGGGTTAGTGCATGACTGCAGGGAATACCCCTTTCTGATCTCAGGTAAGATGCGCTTCCCTCTCACTTTATACCTAAGCACATGGCATCTGCTCAGTTTCTTATGTGGGAGATGCCTTTTGGTTCCTCAGGGTTCTTCCTCCACACAGGTCCACTGAAGACCACTTTTATAGATATTCCATCACTTTCCTCATCCAGGCACTACACAGTTTCTATGTTGCTTGCCCACTGCCACAAAAAGCAAGGTGACAGAACACAGGTGACAGCATCACTGACATACAGAAGCCCCTTCCTCTCCACAACTCTCTTTTATCCACCCAGAGGTTCTTTAGCATGTCAGGTCTATCAGAAAGCTGCCCAGGGGTCATTCATATCTGCAAATCATCTGGGCTGATTTGTAAATGGTGTCCAACAACCCTTTCTCAGACCCAGAATCCAAATACCCCACAAGACTGCTTCAGGAAGGGATCTGGAGCACAGGCAGCATTATCTTATCAGCTCTACTGTAATTCTACCAAGCTCCCCTCCTTAGGATTTTATTAAAACTTCCTCCATACTTAGATCTCAGTTCTGCATCATTTTTCTTGCATATCAAAGGGCAAGTTAAAAGCTTCATCAAGTGGGAAGGGAGATGCATACATGGAAACACAAACCACAAATGGCAAGTCCTCTGTACTTCATTGACTCTGGGATCTGCAGGGCATGAAAAAGCCAAATGAAACCAGGGGAGCAAAGTGCCCAGCCAAATTACATCTGTCTTCACACTAAGAATCCCACAGAGGTACCTGAAAACTCCCAGGGAAATGCCATCCCAACACAATTAATTCTTTAAAAGAATGAGAATGGAACCACAAGACTTATTTCACCCATAGTATGACTTCAGGCCAGTTCCTGGCTCACACTTATTGTCAACACTTTAGAGTGAGGCCTAAACCACTGAGATTCATTTCACAGAATCTGGAATTTTATTCCTATTCCCATTTCAGGCAGCTGCTGAAGCTGGGGTTCAGGTTTGATTCATTAGAGACAGAAGATTTGGGGTGATTTGGCTTAGACTTCAATGACTGAGCCACTTCTCTAGTCTGTACCTTAATAAACACAAGAATATAATCTGAAAGATGCACCCTTTGACTTGCTTTCTCTGTCTCCAGTGGAAGGGCACACACACTATTAACAGATGGAGCTTATTTAATTTAATAAAGGCTGATTTTAATCAGATGTAGAGTCCATAGCAATTAACAATTAAGTCCTCATTTTCTGCAGAGGTCATCAGTGGTTTCTGGGAGCAGCTGGGAGAGATGTGATGGGGTGCAGGGAGATGACAGCCAACCCACACTGGCCTGTATGCTGGGATCAGGGAACAGCAGCACACTCCCTGCATGCTGTTTGAGGAGAGCAAGCTCCAGTAATCATCAACCCAGGGAGAAATACTTCCCTCACCCAAAACCACTCTGCATCGGGATGTGGCTTTTTCCTGAGCATGTTAAAAAGCTGCACACAAACCTGGCAACCCATACAGGAAACTAATGCAGAGAGGCTCTGCTGTGAAAATGCAACTTTCCAAGTATATATAAGCTTTAGCAACTTACACATTTATACCTGGCATTCTCCATTCAGGCTGATGCTTGCAAACCTGCTAGCTGTGCCTGCTTCACCAATGTGCCACCAAGAGACAACCCAGCTCAAGGCAGAATCTGATATGGTCACCAAGCAAAGAAAGCAGAAGAGCCACAATTCTGCAACTGAAAAACCACAGCCTGCTTTGTGGAACTGCCAAAAAAAGAAACCCAAGCTACAGCTGTTTTCAGGAGCTGAGCAACTCAAAGCCTCAGGTCATTTCTGAGATGACTTAGCAGGAGTACCTAGCATGCAAAGTGACCTGCCTAAATCATGCCAGCAGTTATTATCCTGCCTATTCCCCTGGCACTCACTCTTCTCGGCTCTGGATAGTTTTCCTTCCCAATAATTCCACTGCTACAGTCAGTGAAAAACTCACCAATATTCAAGCCCAAGAAGGCAGCTTTTGAAATAACAAATGAGGGAAATTACTGTCCCAAAGAGAATATCAAAAAACACAACAGTGAGAACTAAATACTACAAATTTGCTCCCCGTTTTCCCACTGCATTAAAAATGTTAGGATTAATGTCCACAAATCTGTGTATTTCAAATGCCTGAGAACAAGGGGGATCGTGAAGCTGACCGGTTCCTTCACCAAAGTCTTTCATTTCTGCATTATGCTTCCAACAGCTGACGAAAAATGTAATATAAAGCTCCAGATGGTAAACTGAATTCTACTTTTTTCCTGTGTTCAACACAATTCAAAGCATAAAAACAAAGCACAAGGTGGCATTTTCCCCTTTCGTAAAGGTAAACGTATTTTTCCCTAGAACAACAGCAAAAGAAACCCTTTTATTTCTGCTGCCTTGCTCCCCTTCTGGGAAGAAAAGGAGAGGTGCTCCTGTTCCATTAAACAGCATGTCCAGCCGTTCAGATAAGGCAGGCCTGCCTCTTGAATTTGCATGTGAAAATTACCCTGCTTCAGCTCTGGAAATTGCGCTTGTAGGTGTAAAGAGAGTAGCTTTTCTGCTTTGAAGTTTGCAAGGCAGCAACGATGAAGGCAGGAATTAACTCAATACCGATTACCAGCTCTTGGTCTCCTCCACATCAGACTTTTGAACACAGAACAGAAACACGCCGAACAGCCAGGTTACGTTTCTTTTCGTGATCCAAAGCCCTCAAAGAGAGGAGACGAAAGCTGTATTTGTTCCTGGAGCCCAGCCTTTCCTCTGAGCTGTCTGTTACTGACTCACGCTTGTGTTGGAAAAATACATCTTCAGAGAAGTGCTAACATCAAACACACAAGAGATTTTTCAGGTACACGCACTGAGGCCTCTCCGTGAAGTGCTATTTCCCAATGAAAGCATGACCAGGGGAACGCACTGGAATATTTTAATGCTAAGAGGGGCACTCACATTCTTCTCTAGGCTGCTACAAAATACAGGTTAACCTTTTCCTTTTCTTTTTGCTAATGGCCCCTTAATTATAATCACACAGTTCTAACTTGGATTCTCCATCAGGAAATCTCTTAAGCATGCTCTTAACTCCATCTTCATTTAAGCAAGCAAACAAACAAACACAGCTCCTGGCTTCACATACTGCAAGCATTTCCCATACTGAAATAGCTAGTTATGCGCTTCTTCAAAGAGGGGATGCAGTGTCAAAGCCAATCCTGAAATCCACCATCTCTGGAGCAAAAGGCATCAGTTAACAAATGCATAACAGCTCTGGCCAGCAGAGAGGAGAGGGAAGCACATCCCAGGGCTGCTGGTTACACACACTCACATGGTGGACAACTATAAGGTGGAGATTGAGAAGTTTATGCAGACCTTGCTGGTCCCCCCAACCTAATCCACACTTTTCTGCAGGGGTAAGAAACTTAATATAGAGAGCCCTAGCCAAGATGCGTCTTGCTCTCTGTAGATGCTGCCCGAATTTCTTGAGGACATCTGCATTGCTCTGTAACGGATATTAGTCTTCCTCATGCTCCTGACTTGATAAATGCCACTCAAATGAAGATCACCTAGAAAATAGGTGGGAAAAGCTTGGGTCTACTCTAACACTTTTTTCCCCCCATTCCCTGAATGCTCAGTGCACTTTTCAGCTGTGACTTACAGTTATGCCTCAGTCAGAATCAAAAATAAATCCATACAGAATGAAAATTACATTATTCCTTGATATTTTAATAATGATCCCTGAAAGACAACTTACTGGATCAGTGCCTCTGTATCCATCTCAGTTTATGAAATTAAAACCTTTGCAAGACTTAATAACTAGAGAAAGAAGAGGTTTTGGGGAAAAGAGACGCCTCCAGCCTATAATTTTGCCCTTTTCCTTTTGATAATTTCCTCAAGCTAAAGAGAAAGAATATAAAGGAGCTAATTCTGTAGCTTGAAGAGTATGCTCGGGAGTTCAGTCCCATCAATAAGCAGTGAATTTCCTGACAGTATATATCATGTAAGTTTTGAAAACACAGTGATTAGAGTCAGATAAGCCAATCAAATGTGAAATGTGCTGAAACACCGCCCAAAATCTGGAATAAACTGCCATGAACTGACTGCTTGCTGCCTTCTACCTTTCTCAGTGTTTGCTCTCACCTATCCCAGTGTTCTCCGTGAATGTTGTCACTGAATATCGTCCCCTGAAGATTACGCAGCCTCTCGCTGGCAGCCCACCTTTGTTCACGGCCATAATTTGCCTATTTGTTCTTGTGGTAACCTTTGATGTACTTCTGACAGCAACTGCAGTCAGGCCCAAATGTTGATGGGCTGAACGATAGGAGCTCTTTTGATCTTCCCATGCAGGCTTAGCAATCCCTGCCAGATAAGGACGCTGAAGGTTACACCAGAATGGATGTGAAGTACCTCACCCTGTGCCTCAGCCAGATGTGTGGCTGTGTTACACAGCTACACAGGCAGGATATTCAGGTCATGGTTTTGTGGAAACTTACAACTACAGCAGCAAAAGACCCCTCTTAGTCTTGGCTCTGTTATCTAAGTTAGTGACCATCTATCACCAGCAATCTTTGATCAATGTGGAAAGGGGAGGTTAAACTGAACCAAGGGCTGATAACTGAGGACTGTAGTACATTCACAAAGAGCCCAAATACTCAGGCTGAGCAACCAACCAGCTTAAAATCCACACTGACACCTACTGAAATTCTGACAGCAGGCAGCCTCTTCTCTTTGCTTGGCAGAATGGCATGTGTTCAGAGAGCTCTCAAGGCCAAAATTCACTTCTTCAGAGTGGCTAATTTGAGTTGGCCCATTAAGTATTCCTGAAACAGTCTTAGATAGTCAATTGTAATCTAGAAATGGTCTGTAGATGGGACTCCAGCAGGAATCCTTGAAATAAACTGCAGTAAAAAGAGAAAATGATAGGCCGTAATAGAATCACTCCATTCAACATAATAGAAAATAAAGCATAATCAGTGATTTGAGAAGAGCAACACACTGTACTAGGCACTACACATTATTCATTCTCTTCAAATGATCAAAATTGCCAGGTTTTTCTCATGTCTAGAGACCAAGCAACCCCATAAAGAAACTGCTGAATATCAAGAGGAAGATTTTTCTCTACCAAGAAAAACCCTTTGGCAGCATTAAAGTCTTTCAGTTTGCATCTTAAAGGCTGCAGACAATATTCAAAGGAATCATTTTAGATTTGACAATAGCCATGAGTGAGTCCCATTACACCTCTCAGCCAGCCTATGGACCTCACCAATGGCTCATTTCCAGAATATAAGAGCATGAGGAACATTAGGCTCCAAGTAAGAGTAAATCTACCCGATGTATTGCTAAACTTGTCAGGCCTTTGTGATAAATTAGCAGTTTCTAACCTAGAACGTGAGTCGCATTGTCAGAGAAGAGCATTTGTTGCACAGTATGGTCTTGCTGCCTCGAGACCAGCGCACACATAAATCTTGTTAGGGAACTAAGCATAACTAATGCTTTCTGTAAGCAGTTGTGCGTATGATTTGAGTATTTAGGAATTCAACCTTTTGAAACAAACTGGCTTTCACACATACCAATGGTGGCTACTTAGTCAAGCCACGAGTCGCTGAACAGCCTTGTGATGTCAGTTTTGAAGCACGTTTCCCCTGATGTCATGATGTGACCTCATGTAAGGAAATACAAAAAGAGGTCTCGTTATTCCTAAATGCTTCATGTTCCAAGCTCTGGAGGTTTGCGATTATTGTGCAGAACAGTGAGACCCTGATGTGTTCACCTGGGAGAAAGCATACAGAGGCCTGGTGTTGCCAAGAAGCTATTTACACCTGGGTGTAAAACAGGCAGCAATGACATCTTCCCCCCCAACAAATTCCCCCCTCCTCCTGCGAGCAAATTAAACACCTAATGGAGAGAGCACCCAGCAGCAACTGGCTCCCCTCAGCGCTGAGCAAGAGCCTATCCTAGCATGAAAGTCACCGTGTATAACTAGCCTTTGGCATTCCTGTACCATGAGGAACTGGAAGCAGGGAGCAACAGGGGATATAAGAATGTCTACAGAACCTCCTCTATTAGCCATGAAAATCTGCAGGATGTACTGCCAGAGCTAACTTCGTGCCTGATTTTCCCACTCCTTGGACACCTTCATGAGCTTAAGCCATCAGCGCAGCTCCATAGATTCTTCCTAGTACAATAAGTATTCCTGCAGCACATGTGAAAACTTGCACTGGAGACACTTCGCCGCATTATGAGAGAAAAGCCTGCAAGGTTTAAAAGGCAGTTTTTCCTGCCAAAACTGAGGAGAACAGATTTGCAAGCCAAATATATATTTCTAGCAGAGCTTTGGTAGAAGTGGCAGCAAAGACAAAGAGCTATTGATGTGTTAGGAAGTACCTGAGAATGGTCAGTAGGAATTTGGGCTTCGCTCCCAAAAAAGGTGGCAGGATGAACAGCCCAGCTGAAGTGCAGCTGCAAGGGCTGTCAAGCATTGGATCAGGTTGTCCAAGGAAATGGTGGAGTCACCATCCCTGGAGGTATTTAAAAGATGTGTCGATGTGGTACATAGAGACATGGTTTAGTGGGGACTTGGCAGTGCTGGGTTAACATCTGGACTCAACGATCTTAAAGGTCATTTCCAACCTGAACGATTCTATTCTATTTGATGTTTGCTATCAACCACTGAATGTCCATCTGTCTTTTAATCAGACATGCATGGCTCATCTAACGCACTGCAAAGCAGTCCATCTTTGTCTATGTCACCTGTATGAAGAACCTCCAAAATCTGAGTATCTCACAATCTTTAATGCATGAATCATCGTAACACTCCCGTAAGGTATGGAAATGATGTTTTGCTAACAAGAAAAGGAGGCCCAGAGATTACCTGTGCCAGACTTCCACTGAAATCAAAGTTTACCTGTAAAGATCAGGGAGATGATCTATAAAGTGAAATTCTGCTATTTCCCTCATGTAGTTCCCAAACAAGGGACTGTTCTTGCTTCCATTTGGAAAATGCGATGAATTATTTTATTCTGTCTATGCAAAGTTGCATTTATTTGTTGTGAGGTCAGAAGCTGAGACCAAAACAAAGATGAAAAAACCCAAAGCTGTTCCTCTGCTGCTCTTCTGTCTCACTCGGTACCATGGTGTCCCCTGCTCTGCCTGTGCTGTGACACCTGACAGGCCCAGAACCCCCCTTTACAACTCAGCTTGAGAAGGGGATGTTCGTATTTTACATCAGATTGTCGAAATTAATCCCCACTTTCTCATCCTTCTAATGCACTACACGGCTCTTCAATCGATGTGCTCCTCCCAGGGAGGGAGCAGGTACATGCTCTGAGTTCCGCTTCACTGTGTGCCATTGTGTGCTGGAACTGCAGTCTGTCAGCCTCTTGTCATGTTAAGAGAATAATATAATTTAATCTTTCCAGGCAGTTTAAATGAAGCTGCTCTACCCTGAAATAGATACATGGGTGTACAACATGCAAAAGACAGATCCTTCGATAAACATGTTACCCATGTCTCTATCGCACCCAGAGATGTTAAAGATGTCCAGGGTTGTGTTCCCCCAGCACAGAAAGCTGTCACCCCGTATGAAGGGGGCCAATCTACTATTTCTTTGTGCCACTTCTGGAAGTTAAACAGACTGACCTGCACGTTTCTCTTTCAAATGCTTTTACTTTAGCAGAGGGCTAGCTTCACTTCATGGGACCTCCCCTCACACATAGGGGTACCTGTGTCATCGAACATGACTGTCCTCTCACATTATCACAGAGGAGAGATTATTCCTCTTCTCTCTGTTGTTATACAAGACATTTTCTACCCTTACACTTCTTCTTGCACATTACAACAGCCATTCCAAACTCTTTCCATTAGACTACTTCCACTCATTTAAATAGAGGAGATATTTTCTGCTTTCATCACAGCAACTCCTCATCCTAGTCTTATACGATCATGCATTTCCTGCTTCTTCCTCAGTCCTTTGCTGTGCTTGGAACTGGGAGCACAGCTTCACCAGGGTGCAAGGATACTCACAGTCTGCAGTCAATTGTACTAGAGAAATAACAGGCATAAAATATTAGTTAACAGAAATTTGGAGCATAGATTCATACCCTTCACATACACTGATTTCTGTTGTTAGACGCACCACCTATCCCAGAAATAGCTGGTGTGTGGTTGGACTTCCCAGTGGGGAACATCTACAGAGACATATTTGCTGCCTATCTGAGGGCTTTCTAAAGATATCTTTCAAATATCATCAAATACCTTTACTCCAATTTCCTTCCACTTCAGTTTACAGCCAGACAGCACACTTGTTCTCTCCAGAGAAAGAAAGAGAGTTGCAATCAGTTTGAAAAACCTCACACATTTCTGAGCTGGAGAGTGTAATCCCTCTTTAAACAAATACTTACTTTCTACTGCTCTAACATTCTCCTGGTGACAGCACTTAGGTTTGGAAACAAATTCTCCCTGCCACCTGAGACACATAGTTTGTGTGTTTGGTTACAGAAGGCCAACAAACGGTGGGCTTTCAATGCCAGGGAGACCCTTAGAGCAATCCGTGGCTTGTAAAAGAGTGTTTCTGCCTGGTGCTCAGTGGTTTGGGGGTTTTTATATATTTGTAAGTGATTTTGCATTTGTGGTCTTGTGGGACAAATAACACTGCTGGAACCGAGCAGCATGACTAAGTATAACACAAACTTCCTCGCGAGCCTCTTCTGGCACAGCTGAAAATTCACCTCCAACGAGGCAGCTGTGACAGCCAGCACTGGGGCAGATCTGAAATGAAGGCCAGGCACAGGCTCAGCTATAAGAGCTGAAGTATGACAGTAAATAATCTCCTCAGGGATTAAAACAGATTGCTAACTGCAGAAAGCCTCCTGAGGCAGTTTTAGGGACTAACAACCAGGGCAATTGCCCACAGCCACGTCTGTGAAACAGCACGGCTAAGCCACATCAAGTGCTAGTCACTCAGGAGTGGTACCTGCCTTTAGCTGCAGCTCAGCATCATTTGAAGCCTACAGGCAACTCAACCTAAACAAGACGCATTCCTTGTTTTCTTCTAATGGAGGTTTCCTGATACCAAATCCCCCATCCTTGGTAAACTGTGACCCCTGCTAGAGGAATAACATTTGCACTACTTCTCTCTTTTGTGGAGTTTATGCACTTCAAGCCCACAGCAAACCATTACAGCATTTATTCTGACATCCTGTATATAACAACCACCTAAAAATCACCTGTAATCTTGTATGGAGGCCAAAGTTTGCATGTGGGAAAGCTCCTCTGCAAGAGCAGCCGCAAGAGTTGTAACTCCCACTCACACTGCTGACATTTGGCAGGCCTGGAAGTGATTCATGAAGTTGGTTGTTGAGAGAAGGGTCTGCTGAAGTGGCTTTGGATCTCACTGCTTTTGAAAATGAAAAGTGACAGTAACACTGAATGAACAGCTTCACCAGTGTCTTAGGTTCTGCCCTGTAAAGCCCAATACCTGCAGGTGTGGAGCAGGTTGAGCCATGGGACCTGCATTTCCAAATGGATGGCTGCTGTCTGAGGGGTGCAGAAATCTGTGCTCACATCTCTGCCCCGTGCAGTGCATGACAATTGAGAGAGGAAAGGAAAGTCAAGAATGAAAGAATTAGTGCTGCTCTGGAGCTGCCAGTCCTTCGGGGGGTGAGAGGCTGGAGCAAACATTTCAGGTGCAAACAGTGCATGACGATACACAACCTTAGTGGCTGGAGCATGGCCCCATGGGGTAGTGTTACACGTTTGTGTAATACTCATGGCCATGTTAAACGCGCTTTCCCTGCTCAACCATCAAAGTCTTTACAAGCAATAGAGCGGGTACATTGCAAGAATACACCTTATTACACAGCGGAAGGGGACTGTAAGCCAGCCTAGTGCTCAAGAGACGGTTGTGCAGTCAAGGGCAAATGAGCAGCGGCAGCTCTGTGCTTCACCATCCATCAGCAGAGCTGCCACAGTTCCCCACCTCGCGGCTCCTAGGCTGCCCTGGTCACACAGAACTGTTAGCTAAACCTCCATAGAAGAGAGTCTCAGAAAACACAGCAAGGGCTGGTCTAGTCCCCAAGCACTAGGAGGACAGCCAGCTCCCAACACAGAAGATGCTCCATAACTTTCTGGTATTTACTGAATTGCTCTCCACATCCCAAAGGAATCAGTGCAGAACTGATGAGAAATTTTCAGGCAACACACCGTTTCAGTGGAAGATGCTCTTTTGCTGAATCCAAGACATTCTGTCAGAAATGTCCTATAATTTCCAACGCATCACAGTGGGCACATGGACATGGATTCCAAGTGGGCTACAGGATGGGAATCCTGTTTTCTTCAGGTTTTGCTAACAAAGCTGGGCTTCCAGGATCTGTGTTGGGGAGCTGAGCATCTGGAAAAGCAGGCAGTGCAATGCCATAGCGGCCCACAGGAGCTGAGAGCTCCAGATGTGACTGGTGAGGGAGCACAGATGTGGAGCATGCAGCACACAGGCTGCCACAACCTGGGCATCCCTGCTGCCTTCATCCTTAGACACATCATGTGACAGGAGTTCTGGGTGGTTTTTTGACTCAGTCCCAAAATTTCTGGGTTTGAGGCATTTCTAAACTTTCAGCTTCATTTTGTGACAAAATCAGTTTTCAGAAAGAGGAGGTTAATGCACCATCAACAGAAATATTTCTGAGAACTTGATGTTCTTCCCGGCATAACGTGCAAGACTTGGCTTGGACTTTGGAGCTAGCACTGGTGAACTTCCCAAAGGAGAGGGAATTCTGTACTTCAGACCCCAAAAGACTTTGTAGCACAAAGAAGTAAGGAAAGTTAACGATGGCTAAAGCCACTGAAATATTGATTCTCAGAAAGAAAAATATTCCTATTTTTCTAGCCTCATCCTGCTGACATACACGAAGCTGTATTAATTCTCAACAAAATTAAGAGAAGAATGAGGTGTCTTTTATAGAAAAAAGCCTGTAACTACAATAGATACTGACCATGAATATAAATGGGAACTTATACAAAATTAGGCCAGGCAAATTAGCTGGTGCTAAAAGCCCAGATATAGCCCACACATGCCAAATGTTACTCTGGAGAAATCTTGTAATTGCTCTAAGGGTGGGCTTAAGATACTGTAAGTAAAAGCCATTCCATAAGCAAGCAGAGTATATAACAGACTGCTAGCAGGAATATCTTCGTGTGGAAAATGCTTCTTTCCATCTCCATCTAGTGGGTCAAAGGAGCTATTGCTTTATCCCGCGATGCTTTCACGGCACCGTGCGTGGAGATTTACCCACGTTATGCAACAAGCTTTGTGGTCCCCTAATTCTTTCCCCATGGCTTTCTGCTATTCCCCTTGCTGCATCTCTCCCTGTCTCACTTTTCATAACAAAAGAGTGATTCTTTAAGCTTCTCCATTTTGCTTAACGGCATTCATGGCACATTAGGGCCATTTTACACTGAGATTTACAGCAGTGTCATGAATAGGGAAAATTGTTGTAAAATAACCACGGACAACTTTATAAAATAGCAATAAAATCAGCAGTAATGCACAGCTGTGTATTTATGTCTGCCACCTGTTCACTTCACTTTGGGTTCTTTTTAAGCCACCTTTAATCAGATCAACCAGTTCAGCAAAGGAATGATCTGATAATGTTTCATATGAAAGCAAAGGCCCGAATTTCAGGCAGCTCTCCCAGCCCTTATATAGAGACACAAAGAGAGAGCATTCACTGTACACACATGTAGATGTGCACCAAAACAGAGAAGATTCATCACCCATATTGCTCGCGTGTGACAGCAAATAACCATCTCTATATGCCACACATACACAAAAGCATATATCCACACAGAGACGCACACTATAAATATACATCTGATCACATGTTGTAAGCATAATTATCACCTGCTTTGCCATTCAAAGTCCTGTGCCCTGCTCCCAGACTGCAATCCATTGGTCCCATGTAGACAAGTATTTTGTGGCTGTGGCCTGCAGAGAGCTGGCTGGTTATTGATATAATTAATCTATGTAAGAAGAAAAAAGATGATGGCAACTCGATAGCCAAGCCATGAATCATCACTCAGTGACACAGTTCAGTGTATCCCCACCACTGGATGATAACCAGTGGCCAAAGAGGGTTCAGCGAAGTAGATCTTTGATTAAGTGACAAGGGCTGAAGAATGCGTAAAAATAGTGAGGCTGAAAGACATTAGCTTTGTTCTTCAGACCAGCTCCCAGCCTAAACTATCCATGAGGGGCTACACTTAATACTTCAGCTCCAAATACATCTACTTAGTGCTGGTATAATTTGCCAAGACCATCCTTCTTAAGCAAGTCAGAGTGGACTGAGACCAGCCACTACTTGCAGAGAGCGGATTTCGTACCATTTAAAACTTGCTTTCCACTTCTGGCAAACATTTCTACATCCAGCACTCCAAAATAATTGCTGTGGGATCTGTGAACAGCCTGGTGCACTTAGATATCTCAATTTGCTTTATGGATCATTTTGTGACGAATAAGGGCAGAACAGCCGCCTTGGGTAACATCCAACCAACAGTGAAAAAGCAGCCCTGTGTGCTGTACCACCTAGGAGGAACGTGTGAAAGGGTCTGTCAAAAAACATTTGGATAAACTATCAATAACCCTTCTTGTGTAAATCCCAAAACTCTGTGGAATGGAAAGTGCACGGGCTGAATTTTCAATGTCCTATCCTGACACAGTCAGTGCTGTTGCAGACCATTAATGACTACACTTAAAGCAGTTTTGTTTGGATGCTGCTGCTCTGTTTGTAAATGGTGCTGCCTGGTTAACGCACATTTTTAATGTCAGCCCCGTATCAGGAGGCATTTCTCATTGCACAGAGAGCCAGTGGGCAAAACATGAGAAGAAACGACAAATGAAAGCAAGTGGAGAGCGAGTGAGAAGCTTCAACTGAAATGCAGTTTTCTGATGCCATCTTCCACGATCCGCCAAAACCAGGTACTCACAGAGTGAATGCAGGGCATTACAGCAAAGGAGAGAAAGGAATGGGAGATACAGTGCCTGAATTACAGCTCTGCTGCATTTGAGTCTTAATCATTTAAGTACCCAACATCTTGGGTTTCCTCCCAAATATTTGGTACGTTCTCATTTTTAGCAGAGAACTCAGAATTGTCCAAGTTCAGTAAAACTCAAGCTCTTCCAGCCAAGAGGCACAGAACACCTCTTAGATAAACAAACAATAATGATATTACCACAGAGCAAAACACCGTACAGAAGAACTGCTTGAAGCCATATTAGTCCTGATTTTAGTCATCACTGAGTCACACATGGAGCGAGTGAGGCACGAGTTAGGCTCCAGGACCATTAGCAAACGCTTTCCTTTCTCTGCTCCTCAATTCATCCACCCCTGCCCTGAGCAAAACGACATTTTCTTTAACTCCCAAGCTTCGAGGCTGAATACATTAATAATTGTAAACCACTCTTCCCTCAGTAGCTAGATGAAAAGGATACAGGAATTAAAACAATGTATACTGGACTATTGTAACAGGGATGATATGAAAGCCCTTGTGGAAGTGGATGAATGCCATAGGATAAAGTCTTTCAGTGATGACCCTAAAGCTATAATGAGCTTCTCATCTTGTACAGCTTCTCCAACTAATATAATGTGATGGTGGAAGAAAAGGAATATCAGGCTTTTGTGGACCAAAGCCT
The DNA here is from genome assembly GCA_009867235.2 of Psittacus erithacus. Classification (NCBI taxonomy): domain Eukaryota; kingdom Metazoa; phylum Chordata; class Aves; order Psittaciformes; family Psittacidae; genus Psittacus; species Psittacus erithacus. The sequence goes on along the minus strand of WYDI02026801.1, from coordinate 67,190 downwards.
GAAGGCAAATCTTTCCTCATCTGAAGTTCTGCAGGTCAAAATGGGATCAAGATTCTTCGTCACCTGCAAGCAAATAATTACCCCAAAGGTGAAAGACAAGTAACTGAGGACCCATCCAAATTACACAGAGCTAGCACAGCACAAAGCAAAAGATTTCTAATGTGGTGATCTTTCTCATGGTTATTTGTCACAAGTATTCCTTTATCTGATGGTTTCTGAGGAAAAGACAAGGATCAATTCTGGCAAAGAAATCTCTACCCTGCAGATGAATTTTCAAAGCTACGATAGATCATATGGACATTGTATAGAAATGAAAAGAAGGTCAGGAAACACATGCAGCCTAGCAGTTAGTGTTGCATTTGAGATGCATGAAGGATCAAGCAATGATAAGCTGGATACGGTGCTGAAGTTAATAGGAAAGTACACAAAGCAATAATGAAGCATATACTTCAAAAGCATGACCCCACTCCTATCCACAAAGGCACACAAATTAAAACTGAAGTTTGCAGTAAAGCTTGTGAGGAGTGTATGTGTGCAAGAAGGGGGGAGAAAGAAATTAAAATGCACCATCTTCTACTATTTAAATGTCACTGTTCACAAATCTGTAGAAGAAAAGAATCAATTCACCTCGGTGCTTCCAATAGGAGCTTCTTCAATGCAAAAAGCTTTGATTTTTTTCTGATTTTGTTTATAAATCTAAAATTCTTTGGCCTCTTAAATTTCAGACGTTTCTGTTCTGCACTAAATGAGCTCGCCAGGGCTGGGGGTGGCTCAAAGGACATTAAAAAAAAAAAAATCAATGAAATTCATTTTGCCATAGCCCTTAGTCTTTAAATACCATTCCTCAGGCAGAAAGCAAGCGACCTGACCAATTTCACCCACCTCATATACATGACTGCTGTTCTTTGGTGGTGCTACCTCTTGCGCACATTAGATCACAGATGCATAGCACTGTAGTGGTATGAACAGGGCATCAGAAGATGGCTTAACTGCCCACCAAGCACATGGTAATAAGGAAATTGAATGCTGAGTTACATAGGCCACTAGTGCCAGTGATAAAGTACAGCTTGTGACAACGTGCTGCTCAGAGTTAGCAAATCAGAGGTTTATTGCTGTTTTATTTGGCTGCTGCAGAGGGAGGCTTTTAAAAGCTTAGGTCAATGTCAACCATTTTTAGAAGTGACAGACATTCGCAGTGAAGAGGAGCTTCAGCTGCAGACTCAGCTCTTCAGAGGCAGGCCGTGAACACACTGCTCTGGACAGACACCCAAAAGCAAAGGCCCTCAAATCCAAGGGCTACAGCAGGAATGCTGGGCCCAGGTGTTTATTTCTTCCAGAGTCTCCCAAATTATTTACTGACACCAGGAGACGGACTGGCCAAGAGGAGATGGGTAAATACATGCTGTCATTCCGATCATGTTCCAAATTAACATGGCATCATTCCTTATCATGGCAGGTGACACCATGAAGGAAAAAAAGAACAACTTCCACACATGCCAAGGACCTGATTCACCTTTGCTTTACACCAGCTTTCTGTGCCACAATCCAGTCAAAAACTGTGTGAATCAGACCTGTGTTCTTTATCAGGGATCTGGCAGGCTGATTACTTCTAAAACAAAATAAAGCATGAATTTAGAGTTATGATCCTGCCACCATGGAAGAAAACTCAAAGAAGTTGTCTTCAGACCAGGTCTGAAAGGGACAGATTTCTCCCTGGTGCAACATCACCACGCTGCTGAAGGCAATGGAGTCTGGACATGCCTAAAGGACTGCAGAGATGACTTAACTCCATCTACTTTTAACCCACTGCTTAGTTCCTTCTCCACTACATTTCTGCCCACCTTATCAACAGCCACAGATTTTGTAGGTTCAGCTACTGCAAAAAAAGTGGCTTTTCCCCCATGTTTTCCCTTTGGCAACATGTCATCACACATTGGGTTGTCTCCAAGGTCCTGCCCTGTCCTGCAGGGCTGACTATCATTTACATCCATGTCAGAAAGACAAGAAATACCTGCAATTATTCTAAGGCAACAAGGAGTGAACCTGAGAGATTTCAGTGAACTTGATTATGTCTCCATCACCAGAGTCACCACAGGGACACAGAATCCCAACACCAGTAAAACTCAAGGTAACCCACCTGTAAATAGCAAAGAAATAAAGGAAGAGGAAGGGAGAGGACCACCCACCAAAGAGGTGGAAACATATTCAACTGAGAACTGCTATGAAACACCACTACACACCCTACAATCTACCCCATGCACTAGCAGCATGGGCTTGCTGTTGTTTTCCTCCTACATGTAACTGCAGCTCTGACTCAAAAATCTCTCTCCTTCTTTTCCCTTAATCAGGAACCTTAACCACATGCAGTAAACAATGATCTTGGCCTAATTTGCAATGCTTAGCTAAGATACGTCTGTCTGTAAGTGCTATGTCAGTGTATTTGCTGTAGGTATTAAGACAGTCATCTCTGCTGCTGAGCCTGCAGCAATATTTCTACAACTTCAAAGGCCCTTACAGAAAATAATATCTTTTGGCTAATTAAATCAGAATATAATGTAACAAAGGTTTTTTTTTTTTCCCCTTCTCTTCCTTGAGTTTCTGCTTTCATAACCTAATCAGGCATTTTACTGGGTGAAACATCTCTATTAAGTCTCATTTCTCAGCCACATGATACAAAAACAGGATGATAATTGAGGCTGCATAATTGATGTGCACAATGACAGAATATAGAAAAGGGCTCCATTAGCCAGGTCACATCATTAGCATACATTACGTTCAACAAGATTGCTCTCTTCACCTCCTATTTATTAATGGGTTAATCCAGTCCCATCAGCTTGAATACATCATTGTTTAGGTCCTTTCCTGTAAGATACAGTAGCTCAGTTTTACATTAGGAAAGAACTGCTGCCAAGGGCAATAAAATCCAGTAAGTGTCAGTGATGCAGTGGTGCTGCTTGCAGAAGCTCTCAGTTCCCCTAAAAGCCAAGGCTGCAATGAAGTCTGCAGCACCAACATGTCCTTGGCAGCAGAGGCCTAAACAGAGAGGGAACTCCTGCAAGGACACATGTGAGCTATTGCCAGATCAGCCCACTCATGGACTCCTCAAATGATTCGAGCATCTAGTCTGTCTTCAATTTCCTGCCTTGGCTGCCACGTTTCTCAGCAAGAAGAGGAAGTTTATTTCCTCTCCCACTGTCATTTGACACAGAGATATTAGCTTTGTATAAAAACAAATTCAGAGCTAACACGATGTTTCATTCTTACATGTGCTCTGTACCCCCGCAGGGGTGAGTATACCTGGTTACTGCACTGAGTACCTCTTTGGGTGAACCTGCCTGCAGAATTTGCTATGGGGTCAATTGCAGCTGCCCATCACCCCAAAAGCGCTGGAGGAATTCACATCTGTTGGCACTGATGCAAAGGTAAAAGCCTGCCCTCCCACAGTGCTCAGGTAGCTGCTGGAAGGAAAAGCTGAAGACAAACCAGAAAAACCTTTAGGTGCTATGGGAGAGCTTTCTACTTTGGTTATATTGTGATGCTGGAGAAACTGGCCTTATAAATTTGGTATTTATTTAGGTGACTTCAGTTCACCTGTATGAATACCCATGATTAATTCACTGAGTCTGGGTGTCCAAAGGATAGATGGCATTAGTGGAATAATTCAATTGTCACAAGCAAAAAATGAATCCTGCCTGCCACTTTCCTCCTTGTCTGAAGCTCAATGCCTGGTTACAAAGTCCCTTGACAATTCAGAGTCAAATGTGGCCAACTGAAATGTTCATTCCTGGGTTATCATCTGCAGTACCGTGTGCATGACGTCCCAAACTGCTATTATTACTGCACCTTTTCAGTTTACTAACACATGGAGAGATCAGCTGAGCTCAGAGCTCCCTTGTGCCAGACACGATATGGGTAGCCAGATAAAGGACAGAAGCAAGCAAGCACTTTTATTCCTATTTTACGTCTAGGTCCAGAAAAACCCCTACCTGCCTTGTTTTAATCACACAGAAAATCTATAAAAGAAAAGAAGCAAAGAGAGATATTTCTGATTGTAGCCATGCTCTTTACCTGTGCTAATTAACCTGTCTCAAGGCAATCATTATCCATTTCCTTTCCTGGCCTATCGTGCTCCACTCCACCAGGAACAGAACAGAACCAGCGAGGCCAATCTCTCAGCTTGGGCACAATTCACTTCTTGTTCCTTCAGGAACAAAACAGTCTTTATAAATTGATTTCTTCTTATTCTGGGAACCTCCAGAACAAGCTATTGCATTGCTTGTCTGAGTGACATCTCTACAATACAGACACTACCAAGACCACACAGTTAATCATCGGTGCCAAGTGCACTTCTGCCTAACAGTGCAGCCTTCTCGACTTAGCTACTTGAGCAGAGGAGACGTACAAACCATTCTCATTTTCATATCTCATTCAGAAAATGTCACAGAAAGACTCCTGAGCTTGAAGCTGGTGATGCATTGATATATTTACTAGCGTATCATCATCAGTACCGCGGCTGAGACATGAACATAATCAATCTGCTGTGTTGGATGTCTCAGACATGTTAGAATTATGTTAATAAGACAGCAGGTTGTCAGCTTCTCTAGTGAAGTACCAGAGTATTTTGTTTCACACCTAATAGTAGCAACTCAAGAGTTCAGAAGCTCTGGAATAAAATAAATGCTTGTATCTCTTAACTAGCCCTTCAGTCATTCTCTATTCTCTTCTCTGAGTTAGTATGGGATACAGCACAAAATAATTACTCCAAAGATAAAAGAGAGTTCATATCCAAAGCCAAATAAATCTTCCCTGAAAGTACATACCCTGTGAAAACTCGGTGATCAGACGTGAAATTGCAACCAGCATGAAAAGGCACTGCAGGATTTCATTCTTCACCCTTCCTGTCTTGACTCAGATCCCTGCCTAGGCCTGCTATTGACAAGGGAATTGCTCCAGGGCTACCCAGCATCATCCACCTCCGAACCTCTCCAGCACTGCACTGACTGAGCACTCCCATCAACAGTCAAACTACAGCCCTTGCTCTTGTTTAAGACAGGATTACTCCGCAAATTGTGGCTTTTTTCATGGCAGGTGGCCCAGGAGCTGACTGTTAAAAAATTCAGAATCTGGAGATTTGGCTTGACCTAGAAAGGGCAGATTGGGGTGCTAACTGCAGTCCTCACTAATACCCACACCACTGGCAGAGCTGTATGCAGCAGAAAGTAAGGGAGGCAGGATGCACAGCTTCATCTGCTTTTCCACCTCCTTTGAAAGGAGTAAGCAACCAAGCCTGTTTATTTTCCTATGTGTGCAAGATCCCATGTACTCACATCCTGGAGATGGATATAAGGAGTTGGGATTTCTTACTCTCACACTGAGTCAGGTTTTAGTCCCGAGGAGAGAGGATTTAATCTCTGGTAAGGTCAGCACAGCTTACCCAGACAAAAGAGAGAGAAAGGAAAGGGCTCTTTTAATTGCATTAATTATGATACATTCTCTTTTGTTTCTGATGACTGTTGCGTTTTAGGATCCAGGAATGGTATCACTGAATTTTAATCAGAGATCTGAACAAGCTACTGAAATATGATTAGTTTTTCTATCTGACACTGTGATTATTGCTTAGGAGACATCTGCTGTTGCATAAAATCAAATCTTCCTTTTCTGTCTTCCATTGTGTCAACACAGGAGCTTTTCTCTTTTTTTTAAAGTAGGTGGAGACAATCTCAAGAAACACCCAGCAAGGAAGTGTGGCTCTGCCTTTAGCTCTGAGTGTCTTCCAGGAACACTTGGATGGATCCCTCCGATGGTTTCTGCCCTTTGCAAGACCTCAAGGAGGACAGATTGTCTGCTTTTACAGTGGGGAACAAAGCTTTATACAATCCAAGACTGGTTTGGGTTGGAAGGGACCTTAAAATTCATCCAGTTCCAGCCCCCTGCCATGGGCAGGGACACCTTTCACCAGAGGCAGGTTGCTCCAAGCCTTGTCCCACCTGGCCTTGAACGCTGCCAGGGATGGGGCAGCCACAGCTTCTCTGGGCACCCTGTGCCAGCGTCTCAACACCCTCACAGGGAAGAATTTTTTCCTACTATCTGCATAAACAGTAATAAATATTTGTATAAAGAAATTCCCTTATCACTGTGTGTCCATTTGCACGCACAGGATGTGGCCCTTCCCTCTATGGCAGCAGGGCTGCCAAGTCTTCATGTCTCATGGCTCAACTCTTCTCATTGTCCTTGTGACACCTGGTCACAGGACTCGCTTGAACAGCTACAGCTGGGTCTCTGTTCCTGCTAGCATGTGCTGCTGAACCGCTCCTTCAAAACACAATATGTCCTTTTCATCTATGCAGGTGAAAAGGCCCTTTTCAAGATGACTTCATCAGAGGGCAGACGGTGGCTTTAGGCTACGTGTTAAAAGACTGATCTTGCGAGGTGCTGATCTCGAGCAGGACTGAGGGCAGCACTCAGCACCTTGCAAAGACAGGATATAGAAATTAAAGGTAGCAGCAGAGATGGAGAGAAGAAGAAAAGGGAATAAAAAACCCAAGAAAGAATTAAAGAAAAAAAAAACAGTCGTATTTTTCACATCTGACCTCAAAGCTGCTGGGACTGCTGGGAGGTATTTTTCCCACTCAGGTTAGTCTGTTCTAAAAGGCTGTGGGCATCAAAGAGAAAACATTATAAAATAGCTGTCTTCCACTCGCCTGCATTGTGCCTGTAATAGGTCTCCCACTTACACTGTTATTTTTTCCCCCCCCTCATCTCTCCACAGAACAGAGGATGGCTGCTCACAAGGCTCATTAATATGCATAAAGTGCAGTATAATTAGTTGCCACAGGTAACCCTTCTATAACTGTGCGAATTGAGCTAATGTGCAAATATATGAAGCACTGCAAGTAGGACGGTGTAAGTAAAAGTCCCCCATTTCATAAAAGGAAATATTTGAATAATATGCAAATGCACTGGATGTTATTAACAGGATGTCAAGGTTTGACAGTCCATGTTATTGTGGAAATAAATGAGTTTTGACACAAATAACTTAGATATGCATTGATTTTTGAGCAAATGTTGTAATGAGATGTTACGTATTGTAGTGCAGGTTTATACAGATTTTTGATGCCTATTAGGGGAAAACATAACAGTGGATCAATTATTAATGTATTCATTAATATGCTGCAATGTGTAACAATAATTATTTTCTTTTGTTTCTCTTCCCCCCCCTCTTCAAAATGCAGTTCCTCTTGCATTTTTTATATACCTGCTTGAAAGTATACAGAGCACAGCCAATACAGCATTCCAATCACAGGCGTTGGGGAAGATGAAACTGTTCCAAAAATAAAAGAGACTGTATCGAAGAACCACTGAAAAACACTACATGAATGCTCCTTACACTCTGAATTTCTTCATTATAACTCCCCAGAGGAGGCACTAGCTTTCAAGGAACCCAGTCTACATACTGAAGCCCATTGTCAGGTCAACATTTCCTAATGTTGGTCAGTGAGCTTATGTGAATTTCCATTGTGCTGGCATTTGCTCCTGAGAGGCAGAGGGAAGATGCATCCAGAAAGCATTCAATGCCTAAGGACAAACATCTGCTGAATAGCTTGCTGGCCAAGCTCACCAACAGGGGAATCTGCAGCTGATCCGTTCTGCTGAACCTGCCAGATGTCCCTGCTTTGTGCCATCTTGTCCTGATTTCTAAAAGGATTGTCACAGAGTCCCAGTAGGTGTTTTGGAGCCCTGCATGGAAGGGTTGTCAGAGCCCTGCTCGCTCTACCGACTGCCACATTTCAGAATGCTCCTAAGGGCATTAGTGCATGGAGGGGGACAGGCACATCAGCATGGGCAGCCCAGCAGCAGGAAATCCTCAGCAGTACAGATTTAGCTTGACTCATTTTGGCTTTCCTGCAATGCTATTTCTGTAGCACTGGACTTGCATAGTCATCTGCCCTGGCACAAAGAGGATGCAGTAGGTATGAAATACTCCTGCATCGCAGTGACCACAGGAAGGCGTCCCAAAAGGCCAGTTAATCTTTAAGGATGAAGATAAGTGACTGAACCTTCATTTCATTAAGATATTAATTTCTCTGACGCTTGGAAAAAACTCATCTATGCAGTAAATCTCACTAATGTATAGGACCTCCTCTAAATTTCTCAGGTTAAGATGCCTTAAAAGGTTACACCATAACAGGATCAGACACAAGAGTGAAACAGTATTTCTGGACAAACTGTTTCCCAGTCATTGCATAACCAGTAACAAAGCAGCAGTTCTTCTGGAAGGTGGCCATCTGATGACAATCTGCCAACCTGATGACAGCTGTTTCAAGAGACATTGAATTAGTCGGGGGGTGGTCAAGAGAGGTTCATCAGGAGCTTTACATTCATTGCATTTTCTCAGACTCTAATCCCAGAGAGAAGTTACCCTTGGAATACCATAAGTTTCTCCATGATACAACAAGGCTGGCCATACTGTCCTGCAATATGGGCCACCATGACTAAGCTTAATTGCTTTGAAACAATGACATAAGTAAATGCTGGAGGCAAGGAGGGAAAACAGCCACAGAGAAGTAACCTAAGCCTGGATATGCCAAGCCCTGAAAGTAAAAAAGGAAATCCAATACCAGATTAAAAATTGTGGCTGGAATCGCATGTCTAGAAGAACTAAGCAGCACATCTGCTAATAGTGTGCATGTCATGAAAGCTGGGATAGCTAGAGACTCACTGCTTAAAACACTCATTTCATACAGCCAATTAGCATACTACCTAAACCATTATCTAGCATTACTGTGGGTATCACGGTGCACAATGAAGAGGCTCATGTAATTATAACATGATCCAGGTGACCTTTTGTACCACAGGTAACACACTGCGCCTCTTACGCCGTCTAATACTGGCCAATGGACCTGAGGCAACCCTGAACTGTTAAGCTACAGTCAAGATTTCAAAAGGGTTTCCAGCCTTCAAGCATCCAAAATAATAAGTCACTTGAGGTCTTGTGTTTTCAAGAACAGGTACTGATTTTCCGGGGCAGATGAGATGCCTGAATGTTCGAGGCTTTTGCTTTGGAGATAATAACTCTCTGATGGATTTCACTCACAGACAGTCATCATCACTGGGTAAGTGAATCTGAAAGCAGCATGAGTGTGTAATTGACTGCACACCAGGGTCTGTAGCTCAGCACGGTGATGTAACCAAAGAACAGTGAATAGCTTCAACTGCCAAAAGAAGGAAATATTTTCCTTAGCCCATAAAACACAGTCTCCCCAAGCTGCAGGCTTTAAAACTCAAAGCCAAATTTTCACACGACTTCTAAAGGTAACAAACTCCTACAAATCATTCCCCTTTTCTCTTAGGTATTTACAAAATTCCAATATCACTCTCATACACAGGTGAAAAATAAAGCCATCTATTCCCCCCAATACCAGTATGTTTACAGGCATAGCTTCTAGTGCTACAAAATGTGTCCTGTGTTCATCATTTGCATTAATTCATAAAGCTGTCGTCTCCCATCACTGGGTAGCACCACATGTTGCAGATCTGCGTAATGCAGCAGTAGAGAGTAACTGGGATTCCTGCTAGAAAACCAAAAGAAATAATTCCATGTTGGTTATTTCCAAGCCAATAATAACACTGTACAAAAATACAGCGCTTTCCCTGCAGCTATATTATGAAGTTTGGAAAAGATCATATCCCAGGGAATGGACTGAGAGCTCAAAATTAACACAGGCAATGACAATCAGAAACAGAAAATAATAATAATAATAACTCCTACTTATTAGTTTGCACTTTTTGGAAAGAGATTTTAAATTATTTTCTAAAACAAGGGAAAAATCTTTGCCTTCTCTTTACAGGTTTCTTTTACAGGAAACCAAAGTGAGGAGAGATGAACTGAATTGCCAGTGCTTATCCACCTGCAAAACAGGGACCAGATCAAAGTGTTCTGGTCGTCTCTAAAGAGAACAGTGAGCAATGCTGCAGCACGCTGTAGGGCTCTGGTCCCCACTCATCCAGGCAGGGCACCTCACCAGTATATGTTCCAGCTTTTAATTCATGCACCCACATTTCTTTTGTTCAGTAGAAAGCAAAGTGCAGGTAAGGACAGAAGACCTGGGGAGCAATGCACAGCTGGGTTTTGTCCCCATATGCAGCCTGGAAGCACCAAGCACCATCTCTACCACCTGGATGATACCTCTCAGTTGCTTCTCCGTGCAGCTTACCAGCCAACAATATACCCCTAAAGCTGACTTGTCTGATTAGAAGAGACTTCTGACTCACTGTTTGCTTTACCTGAGGCATTTCTCCTCCTACTTGTCATAGCGACATGAAAATGTACGCTGTTTCTAGTCAGTGATATCATCACCATTACAGCTTTATCACATAAAGAAATAATGTTCCTTCATCCTAACAAGGGCTGGTCCATAGAAAGCCACATAATTTTTCCTCCACTGAATCACTCAGACTTGCTGTGTCTGAGACCGAATGAATATGAACATTGGATTTTCAACATCCCAGTCCATCCAGTGGCTCCTAGGCTATTTCAGATCTCAGATCAAATGGACTTGATTTCCATGAACTGACCCTCAATTATCCCTGTGGCTTGTGTCAAGGTACACCAAGGTAATTACACGCACGCAATGGAATTCCTCTAAGGAAGAGTTTCCAGATGAGAACAGATTAATTTAGAGCACCAAGAAACACTGTAAGACTCCTTTCTCTACCCTCATTATTGCAGCTGCAGTACATAGCTACAATAGACACAGCCCTGTCCTACAGAAGTCAGCAAAAGACTATGAACCTCAGCAGGGTCATTCCCTTGCCTGGGTAGTTTCCTACAGAAGGGTCACGGTTAGACAATCAGAGCTGAGGACAAATCTGACCATAAATAGACGTTTTAGATAATTTTTAATTACTCAATAGAATAAAATGCACACACAAAAAGATACTTCAACCCAGACCTGAAGCCTGTGCGAGGATGTCTGGTTTCATTCAATTTGAGATAGATTTTTTTCCTCCCTTTACTATCTCCATGTTCAGTTCAGAAACAAAATAGTGACAGAACAATAATGGGCCAGTGTAGAGGGAGATAAAACAGGAACTGAAAATGAGGCCAGAAAGATACCTCTTTTAAATTCAAAATCGCTTGGTTTTTAAGTAAGCAGCAAGGATTTTTGGAACATTTTTTTTCCACAAAACTGATTTACCTTTTATACCAGCCCCAACAGACAAGCAGACAGGCACCTGCAACCTCCACCTGAAAAGCTTTGCTCGGGTTCTCGCCCTCTCTAATGCGATTGCCAACAAGGAGTGACAGTTGGTACCATCTGCAGCACTGGTTTTTCTGATTTGAATAACTTCAACTTCCAATGAGACAAACAGGTCAGTTCGGATTAGACATCAAACTCCACCGGCTTTCGGTCACTTCTGCCCTGGGTCACATTTGACTACAAACTGTCACTTGCAAGTCATCTATCAACAGGTTGTTCCTATCTCCAAAAACACAGAGTTCAAAAATGCATGTAGTAAACCACAGACTGAGGCTCTGTATATTTAAAAATACCTATTCAAATTAAGGAGGATATTTAAGGAAAACTTTTAGGGCCCTTTATATTAGTCTACTACTTCATAAGGAAACTTGTTTTATTCATTTGCAGGGGGTAGGGAGGGACTTGAAAAGAAATAATAGAAACAAAAGGCAACTCCATTAAAAAGGATGCTAAAATTCAGTGTCAGGCATAACAACATATGGTAATGGAATGCTGAAGTGCAGTTCAGACAACCTTCCTCCCCTGTTTATCAGAGGGATGATATGTCGCCCTCCGTTAAAAGCGCTTGCACAGAGAGTCCTCCTTCAGCTCATTCAGGAAGTGCAAAATAAGGGACTCAAGAGCACCCAAGCACCAAAGGCAAGTATTTGCAAAGGTGTAATGACATGCCTGCACTGTGCCCAGCAAATGGCCACAAATTTGAGAAGAACACAGAAGTGGTTTAATACAGTTCAATAATTCGAGAGTTATTCCTGCTTTGAAGCTGATAAACTCAGAAAACACTGTCAATAGAGAAGGAGGATGCCTGCAGTGTCCTGTTTGCCCAGAATTCTTTCATTACCATGTTAACAGGGCCCCCAAAAAGTTACTGTGATGATGCTTGAACAGAATTGCCTTGCTTTCATGGCTGGCTGGTCCAGAGCCCATTTCCAGGACTGGCTCTGACCACCAGATCTCAGTTCTGCACCTTCAACATCACATGTCAGCTTTAGCATCACACTTCGTCTTGGTTCAGTGTCTCACCCTGCCATTCTACCTTTTTATTTCTAAAATCAAAATGAGCTCAGACGCCTGAAGGCACTTCACATGACACTGTTTGCTTAATGACATTTTAAAACAAGAATTAATTGCTTAAGTCAAAGTCTTCAAATGTGTTTCAGCACTTTCAACATCAAATTCCACATTCGTTTGTGGACTTAGGTCTAACTCACTTGAAAGTCTGGAGTATGATAGAAGAGAAAGGAGAATGGCTACTTAGGCCTGTATAATGCATTAAGGCCCTTCTCTTCTACCTAGTAAGAAAACACCGAGGAGTAAGTATGTTCTTCAGAAGAGCTTCTTTTCTTGATATGGAGACAAGGGGAAAAAATGAATCACCATTACCCTTAACACACCACTGCTTATTTACCCTTAAGATGAACATACGCCTGAGTCATTTCACTTCAGCATCCAAACACTGGTTCCTGTTATAACTTCTCCAACAGACTAAAGAACCTCTTACAACCTGGTGTTTTCCTGCTGTGGAGGCACTTAACACTGAAGACAAGCAGTCTTTCGATCTTCCTTTGATAAGCTAAAAAGATTGAGAGCATATCATAGCAAAGCATTTTCCTCAGCCCTTGGATTACTCCAGGCATCTCTTCTTGCATCCTCTCCAATTTACCAGTATGTATTTCAGACTGCGAGCATTATCAGAATCAGAGACAGTGCAGTACCACTGGCTTCATGAAGACAGGAGTGAAGCTGCCTTCCCACTTCACTGCCACTCTGATTAAATATCCATGAATCATGAAGCCCTTGCAGAATTAGCAGAAACAGGGGGACAGTGCAGAAACATCCATAGAGAAGTACAAATAGATGAAAGCTGGATTGTGCCACATACTCTCACAGATTCACTCAAGGTCCTTAAAAACTATATTCTCTTGTGGATGGGATCTACTTTGCCCTAATAAACAAACTGCAACTCCAAGAAGGAATTTACTTCACATCTCCCTTTACTATTCCGAACAGCCCTGCTGGAACTCTGTGCTGAGTTTGTGTACTGACATTGTTACATCCTTTTTTAGCAATGGGCCAACAAACATGTATCTTAATTGTGTTTTCATGGCTGCTTTTACAGTTTAATGGCATGTTATAGTTTAAATGGTCACCAATTGAATGGGCCTTGTTGGTTTATGAAATAGCTGTTAATATTCGATTGCACGGTTGGGAATATTACAGTGTGCACTTGTGCATTAAATATTAATTTGTCTGGTGAGAGCTGAGACTATTTGAAGTGTAAGAATTGAAATTTGGGCAGGGCTTTAGTGTGTTGTTGCCAGTGACTTAATGATGTATGCACTGTGCACTAGTCTGAGCCTTTGGGGGTACCACAGCCTTCACTTCAGGCCCTTGGCCTGTATTTCTGTATTTTCCATTTTCTCCTTGTTCATGATGAATACTGAAATAAAGACATACAGATTTCTATTGCATGTTCTTTCTTCTAGCCAGTCCAGGGCTTTTTCCAGACGACCAGTCTATCCCTGCTCCAAATGGGTCATGAAACACAACAGCAAACATTTTTTTTGCTGCCAGAAACCTCTTCATAGTAAACATAGTAGGATAGTCTACTGCCAGCATACAGTCTTCTGTGTAGCTCTTATTAGAACAGTCAACATGAGGTTGTACTCATCTCTCAAGTATCATCAACCAAGAGACAGGAGAAACCAAAATCAACCACAGGAAGTACTCACATTGAAAGAGTTTGCTTTAAATATGTCACTGTTCAGCAGAAATGGATTGGATGCATGTGAATAATTTGTAAACTAGCAATTTTTAACTTTGGTGGTTCCAGGTACTGCATATTAGCACACGAGCTACTAATCTGTAAAACTTGTGCAACAGTGCAGATACTGAAAGTGTTTTTACTGCCCAGGTACCCTCAGATGGGCACCCTGTAAACCGGAAACAGATGACCCCCTGGCACAGCTAAAAATTGGTTTTATTAAAACAAGAACAAAATGAGTGAAATTGTTCAGAGTTCACTCAACTTAGCTCACAGGAGTTAAAAATGGACTTGGTGCTTTGGCTAATCCATGAGTTATTCCTTCACCTGCAGTCCTTCTCCTGATGTTTATTCACTCATGCGATCATGAATGATCTGAATCCTGGTCATGTAAAATTCGTATTTCTACAACTCCAACTACTATATACTTAAAAGCTTCACAGTATTTTACCCCAATGACATTCAATGCTAGTAAGATTTATAATGAGTTTTAGGCCACTGTGCTGAAAAGCGCTTATAAAACCATGTAAAGCAATACCGTTAGTGAGCTTCTGGAGCTTGCTGCCACAGGAGGCTGTGGAGGCAGGCAGCATGGGCAGAGTTTAAAGGGATTAGAGAAATTCATGGACTACAAGTCCATCAAAGGGGTAGGCAGAAACATACCCTCTAACATGTTTAATCCAATAATTACAGATGGTGGGGGCATATGAAGGGAAAGAGTTGCAGTACAGTCACATACCCCTCCTGGAAAACAACTTTGGGGGCAGTCTAAGAAACACAGGGTACACGAATGATTGGTCTGGCCCCAACTGTATTTCTTAAGTCAGTTATTTCTCTCACAGCCTTTTTAAAAGGCTTTCTATTTCTTCTTTACCTTGCAGCTGAAGCCATTTTCAAGGCACTCAGACCTGGCTGTACTTAATCACTGCGCTCCTGCCAGTATTAGAGGGAGTCTCATGGTGAATGATCCCAGCATGGCTGCCGGTGGTTTAAACATCAAAACTGCATCAGCATTAGCAACAGGAGCACTGCCCACTTCATCCAATTTCACATCACTTCTGGGTTTCTGAGAGAGAGCAGGACACACACAGAATATGCAGAGCCCTCATACAGCTGCTCTGATTTCTCTGTCTGGTGAGTCAAAGTCCCCCTCAGCTCTCTTAAGGACTACTATTTCACTGATATTTCCTGATTAGCATTTCCAGGAGCAATTTTGCTTTATAAGGAAATTCAATGAATAGAGTTACTGATAAGCCTGGAACTCGCTTCCCATGTTTTCAAAAGTGACTGATGATTTTGAGTACCTCTGGTTGCAGCTGGACTCTTCGGGATGCTTTAAAGGGCCCTAGTTTTAGAGGTCATGAGTCCTATAAAGGGGAAAACTTTTGCCCTCTGACACCTCAAACTGTGCACTGTATGAAGAAAGGAAACCAAAATCAACAGCCTTTGGAAAAATCTGTACCTCAGATTTTGAGATGAAGCACAGGAAGAATTAAAAGAGTAATTATAGTCGCCAAGAGAGAAAAGACTTTAGTGCATGCCTTCAGGTGAGCAGATACTTCAGCCCTGGTGAAACACATGGTTTTATCTCAAACACACCTTTGACATTTCTAGTGTATTCGTCTGGGTGGGGATGGGTGTAAGACAGAGCACAGTGCCTGTAACAAATGGAAGCAGACTTCAGAGCTCAATGGGAAACACATGGTGACACTAGATAAAAGAGACAGACAGAAAATAAAAAGAGCAGAAATTCTGCCAAAGGGGAAAAACACAACTCACATCCTCTGCTTTGGAGATGGCTTGGTGTGATTACAAATGCGCTGTGAATATGGCTGTCCTGATAAAAGAAGTCTGCATCAGTCATACCAGAAAGTTCTTCTTTGGGGGGTAAAATGTGCTTAGTTTTATTTTTGTCTTTCTTTCCCCCCCCACCAGCAAAGCAGCTTTTTGAGGACAACCAGCCACGCAACATGCAAAGCCCTGCCTACAAGCTAATACCCAAATACACCCTGATTCCTAAGCGCATATTCATTTGAACCACAGTGACAGCCTCATTTAGAAACAAATTAGGGGTTAACTAAGAAGTCCATGACGGAGGCAGAATCAAGTTTCCCTTTTCCCCCTCACTGTCTGTTAGAATTAGAAAGTGTCTATGAGCAGTGTGTGTCAAGAATATGAACATGAGATGTCATTTCTCCTGCCTCTAATTGAAGCCAAGATAAATGAAGTGGAAAGGCGGCGTCCAATCCAATCAAAACATGAAAAAGGTATTTTGACATGTAAATTACAAACTTCCTGTGTATTTTGTCTCCCCAATTACACCCTCCCCTGTCATGTTTTTTTAAATTATATCTTAATCTCCCAGTCTCCTAATAATTATGTCATCATTCTTGGGCCTTGAACACTGTGTAATGGTATTTTATAGGATATGCCATTCATTATTAACTAAACTTACTCTCTGTCCCCGGTGATGCTATTTCTCATGGTGTTCAAATATGCATTGTGTCAGTTTTCCCTTTGTAAATGTTAGGCCAGTTCCATTCACTGCTTCTTGATTAAATGGTATGGAACAGGCAAGATACTTTCAGACAGTTTATTCTGCCCATCATTATTTTATAGGGATGCATGCTCCCTAGTATTTTTTTAATGGAATGTGTGAATGGTTTCAAATGTAACTTCCCAGTCAGTCTGGATCACTGAAAGAGCTTCGTAGCTTTCATGGTGTAATTGACTGTGTTTTCTCTCCACCTCTTGAAAGAAGAGACAGCATTGGCTCGAATTAAAATGCACAGTAAGGGATCGGAAATAACATCAATGCAGTATATATCTACACCTACATGAGAGTATTTCCATCAACGGTAACAGTCTTTACATCAGATCTAACAGAATGACACCAAGGATCAAATTCATCACATCTATATTTAGATGTTGTGAATACTACATCTAAGGTAGTCGGCAAGACCAAAAGAAGCACTCTTAGAATGCAATTCATCTTGTGCCTTTAAACGTCTATTTTTGGATGAGATTAATCACACTTAGAAATGTCTTTTTCTCTCAGAAGACTACAACAGGAGTCCTCATGACTTGTTCAAGCTGTAGAAGTCCACCAGAAGAGGAATCGCACCCCAAATGGAAAGAATCCTGTCCTGGAGTCAAGGAATGCCATGGTAAGGGGGGGACAGATGACTGCAGGGAGAAGGAGAATTAAGGTACGTGTTGTGATATTTGATCTTGTTATTAATGCAATCAGTTACAGGTTATTGACGAACAGCACTTAAATAATAGCTGCTTTGGTTTCTGAGCAGAGCCTATCTATAATACCACCTACATTACCAAAGATTCAAGACTGGCAGCTAGTTGGACCCAGTATCAGATATTGCATAAGCATGCCAGAGCTTTCTGTTGTAGGCATTATCAGACACAAAAAAAGTGTAGCCTTTATGATGCAAAAGCAAATGTTTAGTTAAATACAGCCAGCTCAGCAATGTAAGTTATTCCCTGATTTTGAGAGCACAGAAAGTGCTCTCCAGAGGTGACTTGCACATAAACAGCTGGAAAAATGACAAAGAAAATTACTAGCTTGACTGTATTTAAAAGTGATGTTAAACAACTTCTGTCTACACACAGACTTTTATGTTCTCAATCAAGCCTTCAGTGAGACAGAAAAACCTGTGAAATGCTTTCATCCCAGACTTTCTGTTATTGAACACAGCATACGCACAAGTCAGTCTTGTTTTTCAGCATCCACCTGCATTACAGGAATTTTGCCCTGGATTTGAACCGTTCCTCAGCTTTGTCTAAGCTCTGTGTAAGTGAATAATGAGCCCAGTATCAAAGATGCAGTTTGCAGATGAAAGTTTGGCTTTGGATACACGTGGGTGATCTCTTTTTATTTATTACTGTGGCCAGGGAGTGCAACAGAGGAGTTGTGCAAACTCCTTAGTGAAACGAGCTCAGAAGTGAAAGAAATGGAAACTCCTATCGAGTTTCAGCATCCTCTGTTTGAAAGAAGAGCCGTATGGCTGCAAGAGCTCTGGTCCACAGCTGCACAAATAAAAACCAGGAGCCTTCTCTCCCTCCCTTGGCAAATGCACTACCAGAGCTGGATCTCACCTAGTCAGGCCTGTGAGCTGCCTTTTCCCAGGGCCTCCTAACACAGTCTTCTCTACTCCAACAAGGACAAAAAGTATTGAGCTCAACAAAAACTACCAGTTACTCCAGACTTACTTCTTCCTGGTGTGTTTTCTTCTACCACTTGCGTTGAGTAATATTTGACCTGTGGCGAGACTGCTGTAAACAGGACAATCTCTTCTTCCTCCACACACAATTCAGAAGGCTTATACGTCTCTCCTCTACAGTGTCCTTTTTGATTGCTCCTGACCTGGCTGCTGTAAAAGCCTGCACTTCTGCTCGCCTGTCTCCAGAGCACTCCAACAGAAACGTCGGTTAAATTAACCAGCAAGCTGGCTTTAAGACTTCTATATCCAAGCAGGGAGTCCACCTGCTGAGGAGACCCCGCTGCTATCAACCTGGTCTGAGCAGAGAAGCCTAGACAGACATTAAGCCTCAGAAGGGCCTTTGTAACTATCCATCCCCTGCTGGGAACTGGCTTTTTGTATAGTCACAGCACAGTGCTGCTGCCCTGCTCATGCTCTGGCACCTTGACTAAGGCCAGCTTCCCCGGAGGTGAGCAAGCCCTTGTGCACTACCGCAAAACACCTTCTCCAGCCTCAGCCACAAAGCTTGAGCCCTCCCCTGGCTGGCATACCCGGAGGCACACACACACCTTTCTTCCAGTTCCTCAGGGTAGAGCTTATCTTTCACAAGACTGAACAGTTGTTTTTTCCAGAATAGGATTAAGACAACAGAATTGAACTGTTTTAGCCATTGTGTCATCTGAAGGTTCTGATGAATGGGAAGCAAGATTATTTGCATCTCCTTCATCTGAGCCCCTGCAAGCAGCCATCACGCTTCCAACCACGCTGTGGTTTCACAGCACACCCACCGTGTTAGTGTCAGTCCCAGATGTGCACGCACAGATGCACGTTTGCTCTTTGGAAGGGAACAGCAAGGTTCCTGCCAAGCTGGATTTAATCCATTAGCACAAGATGCTCCACGTTGATGTAGTTGGCCTTCTAGCTCCAGATACAAACAGGTATGGCAGCAAAAGTCTCACCTTCATTAAAGACACTTAAAGTCTTTTTCTTCAATTGCACCATTATTTTTGCACAGGGTTCATCTCTCCATCCAGGAAGGTTCCCACATAGACATAAACCTTATCCATCTCCTGGGCTTCTCCTTTAAGTACAACATGTATCTCTACCCAGATGAGGGGCTGGGTATCATTTCTCAGCACAGACAGTAACACAAATGTACATGCAGTCAGTCACAATAAGCTGTGTCAGGCTGTCTATGGCCAATATGTTATGCCAGGTTTTAAACAAATTTTTCCATTTTTTAACATATAAAGACAATTCATTGGGAAAATTATTAACCTCACAGATGCCAGAGCACTTGTTCAGATAAAGCAGCAAAACCCTGGACCTGTGTGTTGTGTGTTTAGATGGAAAAGGATAAAGAGAACCTTTCCTGTAACACTTTTTCTTGTGACACAGCCAGAATCCCTTTGCAGCATGACTTGCACTGTTCCTGTATTACACAGCCTGAGTGTCCCTATAAAAGCACTGCAGATACCAGGCAATGACTTTCATATACACTCTGGAATTCTGAAACGCCTTCATGTGTCCTTCTCCCTTTCCACATGCTCTGAATATATCTGCACTGTAATAGATTTTGTCATGTGCAGCCTAAGCTCGCTCAGTCACAGTTTATCAGACCCCTTCCTGAGCAGTACTTGTGTACTGGCAACAAACACAGGCAGGCCCATGGCTCTGAGCCACTGCCAGCAACGTAGATGAAACACAACACAGGTCCTCTTGTGCATGGGGAAAATGCTGCTGGTGAAAGACCTCCCCTGCCTCCCCCTCTGGCTCTCCACAGCTCCTGCAAGCACATCACGTGTCTGGCAGCAAACCCGCAGCACAGCCCCCAGAAAGGCAGAAGCAGTGAGAGTACAAGGGAGGATTCAGCAAAATAAATGCAGTAGAAGATTGTATAGAGCTTTTCTCACAGCTACTTTCAGAGGCACAACGCATAAATAGGTTTTATATATGTATATACATACACACCCACCCATATACACACACACTGACCTCAACCCCTAACGTAACTGAGGACAAAGAACCACTTCTTGTTACCTCCCTACCTATCACAGTCTCCAACAGCACGATTTGCCATGCTGCAAAGGTATGTTCCCCAATACAAGACAGCAAAATCCCACTGTAAGCCAGTCTGTGATAATGGTCCTGGCTCTGAAGGCACACACCTGCTGCTGGAAGTTCAGGTTCACCACAAAGAGTCATCCCCTCACTGGAGAAGCACCAAGACCTCCACTGGTCTTCTTTTGATCATAGCATCCCCAGCCCTGGGCACTATGGGAAGGGCTCCACTTGCTCTGAAATTACAGCCCCACTGCATAAACTTCACAATATAGTGGTTTTAATACAAGGACAAATTCTCCCCTCTCTACAGAGGGTCACATTCCCGCTGCCTGTAGCCAAGGGTACTCAACATGGACAATAGGCCCAAGGTGGCTGCCCAGACTCACCACGCACAGAGGAAACAGCCTTTTCTGGCTCTTTTTCTTCTGTGACCTCTGATCCCAGATGATAGTTCACCCACAAAAGATCCTAACCTCGCTTTAAGTTGCAAAAGCATGTAAGGTTGCAATAAAACAGCACTGGAACTCACACCTCAGGTTTCTGATGATAAACGCTTCCTTCTTGTGGGTACACTATTAGTGGTTTTCTTCTACTATGCACTCATACAATCACATTGTAGAACTGATTCTAATTCATGGGTGCATTTATTAGAGTGGACTTAAAAATAGATAATATGTGTAATAAATTTTTGGCAGTAAAGAATTTAAGAGAGAGAGGGAGAAAACATGTTGGTGAAGAAAAATAGCATCGCTCTTCAATGAGCTACAGACCTAGTCACAATATGCTTGAAATCTGAAATCTTCAGAGATTCTTTTCCCCTTCAGAATTTCATAAGGAAAAGCTGTCATTTGTCAACCATTACTAAATACATAGAGTCAGGCTTGGATTAGAAACCAGCTGTAACCAAAAAGCCCTTTATCTTCATCAACATCACCCCTACCACGGTGCTTTTGCTAATACGATGACATGAGTGAAAAGAGTGGAAGCCGGTATCCCTGCAAATCCCTCCTTTTCTCTTTTTTTCCTATCAAATCCTTGATTTTAATTTCAAAGCACAGAATTCAACACATAGAAATTCAATACTACATTGGAAAGCAGAGTTTGCTCCTACTGGGCCAGATCCTCTACTGATACAAATCAATACAGATCTCTTTAGCCTAAGTGCATTTACACTGTGAATCCTGCCCCTGGGATCCTTGAGCTCACATACAGGAAAAGTCTGCTTTTAATTAGAAAATATATAAATAAAAGGCTTTGCAAATGTGGGCTATGGAGGGATGAGGCCCCTCTGCAGGTTTATTCTGGTTTATTTGTATTTTCATAGCTGGAAGTTCATGGCCAAACCAAGAGCTTGGATGGCCACTGCCTTGGCTGATACACTCCCATGATAATTCAGTTTTGGCAGCACCCACCATCTGGGAAGCTTGTCCCACCAAACTCACTGCCTTTGAGATAGGAAAGGAAACAACGTTTAAAGCCTGCTATTTTGATATGTACAAGCCAGAACTGAACTACAACTGTTTCGTTTGGCAATTTCCTTTACATTAAATGATTCAAACCACCCTTAGAAGCAGAGCATTTACGGAACAAAGCAATTGTTTCGAAGCGAAATAAAACATTGATTTTGACACAACAGAGTCTGCTCCTTCCCTTTCACTGTTGGATTTCCGAAGTTTTTATTTTGCTTCAAAAAAACCATATTTATTTTAATGTTTTTTGCACTGCCAGAGAACAAAAATAATTAATTATTCACACTGCTGTAGATAAACCATGCAGAAATCATGAATAAAAACATACATTATTTCCCTCTGCTGTAAACTACTACTTGGTGAAAAGCAAAACCTAACAGGAGTCTAAACTTATCCTCTGCCTCTCTTTGTCTTGTTTTTCACTTAAGATTCAAGTCTAACAGCTTGGATCTTGGGACAACCTTAGAGCAGCTACACTCCTTCCATGTTGTTATACTACCATCTACTGATAAAAGGATGCTACTTCTCTGGGATCTTATCTCCTGCCTTAGTCACCTTGGTGCAACCAGCAATATTTCAACTCAATCAGAGCTCGAAAATGAGCATTAAACTGCTACTTCAAGCGTTATCACCTGAACGCTCTTTTCTGCAATGCGAAGATACTCACAGAGTAATCAGCTACACATCAGACCCCATGCAGAAAATAAGCTATTGGGGGATTTCTGTTTGTTGCTTCCTTTGTTTCTCTCACAGGGAGAAAAAAGCTAAGGGATGGGAAATGATCATCAAAAGCCTTTTGTCAGCTTGAGGGAAGGAGGCTCAGTTGGTCTGTTGCTAAACTGAGGCAACATTAAATTGCTAGTTTAAAGGAGCTTAAAAATACACTGCATTTAAAAACAAAACAAGTTTAGTGCTGGAAAATGATAATTGTTCCCCATTATTAACAGCAGGAAAGGCAGCAGCTTGGCTATTTGCAGTGTTCCCACACCCCTCTAGGGGGTTTCTCAGTGCTTCCAGCAAGCTGTCCCGGGTCAGCACCCAGGGAAAAAGAACTCATCTGGGATTGGTATTCTGTTTGACTAAGGAATGGAGAAAAGAGAGAAAAGCTGAGGACTCTTTGCAAGGTCTTCAGATGAAACAACTGGAAGCGCCAGTTAACTTCAGATCCTTTGCCCTTCTCAGATATACCCAAAATAGAGAGAGTGGCAGGCACCTTTTATTTTAATCAGTGTGCTACAGTGATTTAGGGCTAATTAGATGTTAGTAATTAAGCAAAGACTGCTGTGACGGATGTTTTTACATTGCATTGCTGATTCAAGAAATAAGACTGTTCCCCTTTAAGTATTGTCAGACACATTACTTTAGCTGGGAAGAATTAAATGTCAATTTTATCTTGCTTCATCACTGCTCTTTAATCAATGTCGATGCATTGCTTCCCCCTATCATTCCTCCATCAAACACTGACCTGGAAATCTGACACTGAGCTTTCCAACACCAGCTCAGCTAATTAAGAACTTTGTTATTCCGCCTTCCATCTTTTAAAGAAAAGTAAGAAAAGTGCCAAAGAGCCTCTTGCCTTCATGTGGAAAAGCACCAGCAGGGGGTTAATAATAATTATTAAAATGACTGACAGCTCGGGTGACGCTGTGATTTGGCCCAGCCCTGTAGTCCTGCAGTCATGGAAAGGTAAAAGCTAAGAATGTCAGGCCCTGAATTATTACAGTGAATAAATGGGATTTTAGGAAAGAAAACAGTTTCCTACCCTGAGACTACAGGAAGAAACCAAGATCGTCTCGTAACCTACAAAGGTGCTGATATTCGTCTTTGCATCTAACCCTTTCAGCATGGTAGCCGTACCCTCATTAAATCACTGGGTGTGTTAAAGATCAGGGAAGGAGCACTTGGAGCCTATTCAAAGCAGTCAACCACAGCCAGTGTGGGCCACTGGCAAGGAACTAAAAGCAGGGCTGAGCTGTATCCAGATGGGTTTACTGGATTTTCCAGCAGAAGAGATTGTTTAATGCTTGCACCACCACAAATTCGGGGAGTCCTGAGCACAGATGAAGATACCAATATTCTGGGGGCTGCACAGAATGACAGCCCCAGTCCCACAGATCTCACAGCCCACGTGTGATAAATAGAAACACCACTTGGAGGCAACCTGCATGTGACCAAGGGTGAAAAGAGGGGGTGGGAAAAAAACCCCTAAAAGCAATGAAGAATTCTCAATGGGCACCATGTCACTGCTTCTCAGCCTTCAACAGGCTTTTAGTGGGGAAGCAAGAGAGGAAAGCATAGTTTAAACACTCCAAAAATACATACTTTTGAATATATTCACTATCTTTCCCTGAGTCCATGGGGAACTCATAAGGCCACGTAGTGCAAAAGTGTTTGCTGGAAAACTTCACTGGTAGAGAATCAATTAGTTGTGGGTTGTCAGAAGTGGGCATAGATTTGTCAATACTGAGTAAGAGTGATAGGCAGGATGGATATGGGCTGTGAAGGCTCTTCAATAAAGAGACAGTCAGGACTAGCAATGAGTACTCCAGAGACAGAAGCAGGTCAAAGCTTCTTGGACATGGAATCCAACAGCAAGGCAAATCTGGGTAAGAAATCCGTTTGTTTCTGCTCTGCTTCTGCGAAAGAAATATTAGGTACCTTTTCTGAACACCAGCAAAAAGAACAACCAAGGCACATATTTGGCTGATATCAGCGTTTTCTTATTCAACCGCAAACAGTATCAAGGAGGTTCAAATTTGGTTGATCCGACTCCTCAGAGGTGAGGGAATGAAAGCACAAGCACTTGGCACAAACAGTTGCTTGTATTATCTCACCCAGAAGACTTGCAGACCTAACAATTGAACCAGCCTCTGAAGGCTTTCACAGGATTACTCACATAGGAAAGAGGGTTTTTTGCATAAGAATGAAAAATCAGAGCTCCAAATACATTTTAAGTGCCAGATTTCCAGTGAAAGATGAAGGAAAGATGGAGACAGAGTGCCATTTGCTTTTCCAAGGCCAGCATTTTCTTTGAGAATTTTCTTTTAGGGAAAAAAATTGCTACAGACTAAACCACATTCCTTAGGATGCTCATTACCCATCCCAAAGTCTTCTCCTAGCTCCAATGCAGGTATATGCAGCAGCTCCATCCTGACCCAGCCATCGTCCTATGTCTCTGATTCAAGCAAGACTACAGGTCAATTCCAGCTCTGCAGGCATCAGTTCCCAAAACCAGTTCCCAAAACCAGGATGGGGCTTAGAGCAGCCTGCTCTAGTGGAAGGTGTCCCTGCCCGTGGGAGGGGGTTGGAACTGGATGAGCTTTAGGGTCCCTTCCAACCCAAGCCGTTCTATGACAGTGAGCTCCCTTTCAGCTCTATTTAAAACCCACCAGATTACAATATTCCTGCAGGGCAGTTCAGATTCCCCAAGTTTTGAACCTTGTCCATTTTTGCCAGTCTGCGAGTGGGACATCTCAGGGATAAATGCTGAATGGAGCCACTGAGAGCCTAGTTCAAGTCATGGCACTGACACTCACACAACTTCTGAGGCTGCTTCGTCTCTCAGGACCTCAGCTTCTCATCTGGGAAATGAAGGTTCCTTATGTATAGATCAATTGTGAAAATCAATTCTCTAGTATCTGTGAAAAGCAGCATTAGAGCATCTACAAAGGGACCTCGGTAATACTGTTGTGTCTCCAGGACCACCTTATGGATTGCACTTTTCCCTGAGCACAGTGACCTTGATTCAACAAACTGTGCGAGCGTATACTTCAAGTTCAGCTGATTTCCTAATGGCCTGCAGTACCAGGGTTGATATATCTATCACAGACATATCCTAACACACAGCTGATGAAATAAATATCTTCTTAGTGCTCATATTATCATCCAGTGTTTTGAGGCCATCTCATAAAGGCGCTTATGTGCAACAATGCCTAAGCAAAATGGGTTGATTTAAGAGGGCTGAGGGAACACTTAGCTGAGAATTTCCTGGCTTCAGTTAGTTGCAGTCAGAGCGTTAAGATTATATTTCAGTGTCAGTATATTGTTTTTATTTGCTTTATTAAATTTGCTTTAACTTGCATTGACATTTTCTTTCCCTTGTTACTCAATCTCTCAGCTGTAAAGACTCCATTTGCTGAATTGTTTTGCCATTTGTATCAAAAATAAACGTTACTGCAATAGGAATTCTTAAGGTTTTTTATTCACTAAGAAGTGAAATCAAGCCCCAGGTGCTGCTGCTTGACTTCCAGCCCCAGCCGGGGTACACTAGTGAGGAGCTTTTGATTCCAAGGCAGCTGTGCCACCACCACTGCACAGAATTTGCTCTTTCAGTTCCTGCAGTTGGGCCCCACTGGCTGCCACTGAAGTCCCTCTCCTGCAGACAGAGCAGTAGCACTGTTAGCAACAGCACTGCTGTTACTGATTGCAAGTATGGACAAGATCACACAGTGCCAAGTTTCCTAAAGATAACTTTGATTTCAGCACATGCACTACTGCATCTGTAAGTATTTGGGGATGAGAAGTGGAAGCGTGATGGGATTTGCTTACCGGAAGCTCACATGGAAAAATCAATGCCCATGCATGATTCCCTGGCAAAATTCCCTGGCATGGGAAGTGGGTGAAATAGCTTACACTGGCTACCTGGAATTGTCTGTGCAAAAGGCGAGATTGGCCTCATGCCCCTGGGTTTACTCAGGTCATCTGCAGGTCTCACCAGGACATTCCCACCTCAAATAAATCCTCCGCAGAGTCCAACCATCTGGCAATACCACTGCTCACTCAGCGATCTTATTTTGCAACACCAGGCTCCAGAGACCTGTGGAGGATCCCAAATGGTTTCTACTTTGTATCAGAGCCTTGCTGTACATGTGAATAACAAACCACCAGTACAAGCAAAAACATTCACAGCAAACCTATCAATATTTCTCCCCCTTCTTTGAGCACAGGGGCTGCTGTACTCCTGGGGAGCTGTGATCTCCTGCACTACTGATGCCAAAGTGTAACCCAGAAATGTAGGGAATGAGCAAGGAACATGGCACAGCTTTCAGGTCTCTGCAGATACTGAGTAAATTGGACCTGTAGCTTTGATCCAGAAATTACACCATTTACTTGGCCAGATGTTTGTTCAGTTCAGGTGTTCTTCAGTTCAACCCAATTCTCAATCCACTAACAATAAATCCCGTGGTAATCACGGATTATTCAAGACACTCCATGGGAGATGACCAAGCTTTTGAAGACAGAAAGACTGCGGAAAGGTAACATCTAATTCTCTAAGGATATTTTCTGGTTTTGGGAGTAGGGAAGGTTTACAATTCAAGCATGGCCAGAATTTCTAATGCGTGCTACAGAATCGACCCCATGAATGGGCACTGGTGCTCTGATGCACCAAATTCCATGAGCATTAACTGCTTCATCAACGCTGTGTCTCCAAACCATAGTGCAAACATTTGATATAATCTGGATATAAGGAGGAAGTTCTTTACTCTTAGGGTGGTGAGGCACTGGAATGGGTTGCCCAGGGAAGCTGTGAATGCTCCATCCCTGGCACTGTTCAAGGCCAGGCTGGACAGAGCCTTGGGTGACATGGTTTAGTGGGAGGTGTCCCTGCCCATGGCAGAGGGGTTGGAACTGGATGATCTTAAGGTCCTTTCCAACCCTAACTATTCTATGATTCTATGATATGCTTCAGGCACAGCATTTCACTGTCACGTTTGCCTGGGATCATGCCCAGCTGAGCCAACCACAGCGCTAGCCTCTGCTCTCTGCTCTGTGAATTCTGGCACCAGCCCCACGGATGTACAAGTCCTGACACCAGCCACATGAATAGGTCAAACATCAAGTGATCCTTCTGAAAGGAGTCACTGCAGGTACCTTTCATTCACCTTCTGCTTCCTGAACCTCGAGGGCACACTTGCTTTATGTTGCTCGGCTTGCTTTCTCAGCTCTAAGAAGACTGTGCTTTTTTAAATGAAAACTGCAACTCCAGTTCCTTCGCTTGCTTCCAGCAACTACAGCTTTAAGAGACAGACTAAATACTGCAGTGAAATATCCAGGGTTGGCAGTGGTTTGTCTCTGGCCTGAGGCTGCCCAATCTGCAGGGCAGGTCCTCAAGCTGGCTGCTAACAGCTGCCTACACTGGGATCTGCACAGGAGCTGCATGTGCGAATACAGTAGGTTTCTTTTGGCCTGCAGTTGAAGGTGTCTGGGTCCCCAGCACCTTAAGGACAGAGTTTTCTTTTGGAACTCCCATAAGAGGGTTTATTTATAAAGTACTGTTTGCTGATAATGCCTCCCAGGAGGAATTGCTGGTCTTTTTATGTCATGGTCTAGAGCACTGATCAGATTGTCACAGACCCAAGGCACCAGCCCCTTTGGAAAAGGATTCATGCCATGATGTATGGCAATGAATACCCACAAATGCTGCAGGAGAGCAGTGTCAAATTTATTAGGAGGGCAAACATGTCAACATGCCTGCTAGGCTACTCCTGCATGTCCCCTGCACTGAAGATCATTTCCAACCCATTAAAGGCTTTTTAAGACCCTGATTCAGACCCAGCACAACCCTGTGTAGCACAAGGCCATTCCCAACACTCACTGCCCTAGCTCTGCCCCAGGCAGTGCTGGGAGGTTGGCCCAAAGAATGGCATTGATTTTACTGCTTGAAGGGAGTGCTGGTGTCTACTCTGAGCCATCTCTTTATAAAGTGCAGAAAATCCTTCCTGGTCACTGCTGGGCTGAGCCCAGTAACTTTGGAATGGGGCTCTCCAGACCCACACAGCTCAGCCCATGATGCAGTTCAGCTTTGGTTTCCCCTCAAAAAGCACCAACGGGAAACTAAAGAATCCAGTTCTCAAGCAAAGAGGTCTCCATCTCCTGTCCCCATGCTTTGTATAGCACCCCAAAAGGGATCAACCTGGCTCAGGCCCTGTAAGGCTGATAGTGAATTTGGGCATGGGGATAGCCTCTAGCTACCAAATTAGACAGAACACAGACCTACCCAGAGCACCAAAGCACTATATTATGGACACTTTGCTCAGACCAAGTCTACAGCCTCCTGCTTGATCTACCACAGCAGTCTAGACATTGCAAGTGTGACATGTCACTTTTTCTACACTAATAAACCCGTAAGGGCAGGGAAGGCTGCAGGAAAAATGAGAACTACCAGAGCAGAACAGCCCCTGAGTTTTTGTTCATCACAGACTAATTAAAACAAAAAGTATACCATAACTCAATCCTTAATAATAGGTGACCAGATGTGTCTGTACTTGACCATGCTATATTGCAGCATATATATAAAGGTTATGAGATTATTTTTCAAAGCAGTGTGCCACAGCTAAGGGTTTCCTAGGACTTTTATAACAAACTTAGCACCTGAAGGAATTTTACCTACCAAGGCTAAAGCGAGAGATTGCTAAACCTAATGCACGCAGTCCTTCAACCCAGGAATGAAAGTGTCGGCATACATCATTGCATGGTACACTATAAGGCACCATTACTAGTAATAGGAGATACTTCCTCAAAAGACCATTATTCTGTTGAATTAGATAAAATGTCCTGAATAAGGATAACAGCGCCAAAATGCCAGGGGTGAGCAGGTATGTTTCTGTCTCTGACACAGAGTTTACTCAGCCCCATCCAAAGCACAAACAAAACCTCAGCGTTTACAGAGGTAGTAAGATACTGTGCTGTGAGTGACTTACTTGATGGCCAAAAGGAGCAGGAACAAAAGTAAAAGCAGAGAGCTAAAAAAAGTCCTGAGCCTAAATCCAATAAAGCCTGTAGGCTTCTAACACCCCACGGAAATCACTGTTCATTACATAGTTCTAGATGAGGGTACATTGCTTATGTTTGAAACCATGCAGCTGAACAGCCCAAGATCCACACGTTATTAATTTCATCCCACTGTCAATCACTTTCTAATCCACCCGACCGATGTTTTCCACCCTGATCTTCAATATCTCTTCTGTGGATTGAATTTTCGAGTGTCCAGCATTGATTGAACTCTCTCCCTATTAAGGCCATCATGGGGGAGCCACACTGAACGCTCTTGGGACTGACAGGCAAGAATCACCAGAGGCTGCATCTGTGCAAGGTGCCTTCTAGCATGGGTATAGCAGGAACACAGCTGGGGACAAGTCACTTTCTGCAGTGGCCTTGTCTCTGCGCCACAAGGCTACTTCTGCCCTGAAAGGAGCACTGCTACAGGCACAAGGCTGTGGGCAACTGAATGACTCCAGCACTTCAAATGTGAGGGTTTGTAGGCCTGTCCTGTACAGCATGGATTTATGCAAAGAGATCCCTGTGGGTAACCTTATTTTTGGCTTGGAGGTTTATATTAGCAAAGTAAATAAACCAAACACACACATAGGCTTGGCTCAGAAACAAATAAATACCCACAATGATGCCTTGCACACACAAACCGTTCTGACTGCCCAGAATCTCCTGCAGATTGAAACACAAGCTTTTCTGAACCATAATTTATGTTTCTGCAATATTGCCTCAGAGTTCGCCCAGGCTGTCTGATGAATCTGACTAATAGGAGAAGATGCTTTTAACCTGTGGGCTGCCAGACGACTGGCTACCTCCTTGGCCACATATATTTGGCTGTCAGGTTGAAAGAAAGGCAGCAGATTCAGGGTTAAGCACTGTTCCTGTCATGATTGCCCTGAACTTGCCCAGTTAAATTGCAACAGCATGGGTCTCCATAATTATCTAATTGTTAGTGTTGTGCCTTTACGTAATTTATGATGTAGCATTAAAGCCTGACCTCTGGTTTGAGATGAAGTGCAGCACTGCTGACATCCAAGCTCAAATTAGTAGGTAAGTAAGCACCCAATTAACGATTATGCCACTGAGCTTTCATTTCAATCTGACCACACTGCTACACTAATCAGTTTTCTAAGCCTTTCACCTTCCCCATAACTAATAAGCATTTCTCCTGCTTTTTATGTCTGCAAAAGCCTTGTTATCCTCATAAAAAGCACTCCAAGACTGCTGCTTCCAGTAATTCTTGCATTAAGCCACTGCCCAGTGGCATATTACCAGCTCTTTAGCCACCTGATCAGTGAAACCCAAGGCATAAAGCATGGGCAAGTTGGCACTCTACAGCAGGGAAGGGCAGGAACAAAATCCCCTCAGTTTAGAGGAGTTGCCTTAAACCCAAACCTGCAATTTAGATGAGAATTTGGACCCATCAAGGACCACCTAATTTCATGGGAGTTAAAGGACGCAGAACAAAGGGATTGAAAGTCAAACCGTATCTTGTAGCTACATTCTGCCATATTAACAAAACAGTGACAAGAACTGGAGGATGAAGGATCTGGAGTTTTAATTTGAAATGCATTAATTACCTTTCATTTGCCATGAGAGCTAGCAGCACGAACAGAAGACACTTACAGAGACATCTCAAGCCACGTGTTAGACACTGTATCACAACTTCCATCACTAATAAAAATGCCCTGCTCCTTGAAAATCTGAGTTGCAGGGACCTGTTCCTCTTGGAATGTGATTGCTGAAGTCACATAGATACAATAAGGAGCCAGGACTCAAGGCATAGGCATTGCAACATCTGCAGCTCTGCATGTTGACTGAGGTCAGTGCTGGAATACAAGCCTACAGGGAAGAAGTAAATGCCACTTTACTGCATATAATCACAGACTGGTTTGGGTTGGAAGGGACCTTAAAGCTCATTCAGTTCCAACCCCCTGCCAAGGGCAAGGACATCTCCCACTAGACCAGGTTGCTTCAAGCCCCATCCAACCTGGCCTTTCCTCTCTTATTCTGCAGCTTTCCAGAGCATCTTCAAGGTGCCTTTTCTTAGTAGCCACCTATTTACATCTCATCTCTAAAGTACAAGGGACAGCTTTGAAAAATCCATGTTTTTTCAGAGGAAAGCGTCACAGTCAAGCACTGCCACTGAGCCAGAGCAGCACTGCAAAGCTGTGATTAAAACACAGAACTGTGCAGCAAAACACAATTCCAAAGCAAGTGCAAGGAACATGTTTTGGATGGAATCGTATGCAGTTAAAAGCACTAAGGCATAAACAGGTGCATTAAATAGTGTCAGGAGAAAGTTAAAAATAATAATACTGTGTAATCAGTGTCACTCTTAAGAACTGAATACCACATCGGGGGATGCAATGTGAAAATAATCTCACACACACCAAGGAAAAAATACACAAAAAGGATGGTAGGAAAAGCTGCACATTATAGGAAATTACTTGTGTGAAACATGTAAAAAAAGCTGACAGTCATATAGCCACAGAGACTAATTTCCTGTTCCAGTATGGAGACAGCCCTGATCAGCTGGACTTAATATAGACTTCACCATGGCAGCTGGGTCAAAGAGTGGCCTAAGCACTAGAAAATTGCCTGCCATGTGGCTGAGTTCAGTGCACAATGAGCTGTGTGGTAAATAAACACGTTTAGCATGCTCAGAAATAGATAGTGTGCTCCAGAGTTTTATGACACATCCAGATAGACACAGCCAGAGTGGCTGCAAATTGGCTGATTCAGGATAACTCATTCCTGTGACCCAGTTTGAGGGGCCCACAAGCAATTTCCTGCATGACACCAGACTGTTCTAACAAGAGCCACGCGTGTGAGGGACTGAACATTGTCACCTCCTCAAAACTCCACAGATATACAGCAAACCTAATGGAATGCATTTGAAAAACAAGCACTGATTTAGAAGGCTTCACTGCAAACTCTCCTTGGCTGATGATGCCTCCAAGTCGTGCCACAGTTTCCAGGAGCCTGTAAAAGCTACATCTTCTTTCTGGGTCTCACTCACATAAAATATGGTGCTGATTCTCCATCTCATTTTCTGTTAGCAACTACATCCACCAGCTTACACCATTGCCCATGTGCTTCTGCAGTGGCACTAATGAGCACCACAATGGATTAGGGATTGGGCTGCCCACCCATGTCCTACAAATTACCACGGATTTAGAGGAGAAAAACTATTAAGGAATCTATAAGGACTTAAGCCTGGGTTTTATTGCTACCCTTGCCCTGGCTGAGTCAACAAGAAAGCACTCTACCTGACTAATTGGGAGTCACTCTGCCTTCTGACACCCGTGCCTTCAGCTCTTATTCTGAGCAGCTCAGAGGAGACTTGGGAATGTTTTTAATTATTGATGAAGATGGGAAACCTATCTCTGAAATGCCTTTGGCAAACTCTTAATATTCTGGGATTTCACACTGCAAAAGACAATGCCTCTGTCTCACTCATGCTGTTGATGTCTCTCACCCATTTACTTGCACTACGAAATTACAGTTTCTGATTAAGCCCATGCAGTAGGAGAGGCAAATGGAAAGTGCATTGTTTATAGCTCTGAAAGCTTCCAGGTAATCCATCTTTGGTGCCAGAGTTGGCAAACCCCTCCATTTGCAGGGTTTTCATTGATGACAGGAGTCCTTGGAGAAGCCGACCCAGAGCAGTCAGTTGTCATAAACACATTGGATAATTATCTTAATTATTTCTAATAGCACCAGTCAGCAAAGCAGCACTGAACGCAGGGGCCTGCCCTGGACAGTTCACGTGTTAATCAGACAGTAACACAGTGTGCAAGATGCAAAGCAGAGATGATGTACAGGCTGCCAGGTGAGTTTATTAATGTTTAAGAGAAGGGTTCATCAGTAAAGGAGTATTACTGTTTGCAGACCCTTTGACATGAGACTGTAAAACCTAACCAAGCATCACATGGCAAGGAGATTCCCCTGCACACACACACATTTTAAGGCAATATATTCAAACAAACTGCAATTATCTACTTATTTTCTTTCAGCTCACATGGTTTCAGATTCGCTGCTTTGGCTGTGCTAACTGTGTCTTCAAAGTCACCAAACCTGAGCCAAGCTTGGCACCAAGTTACCAAATCCAGATGGGTTAAGAGACTGCTCACTTTCAGCTTTGGTGGCTCAAGAGAGCGCTCCTCACAAATGACATTGAGGTCAATACGCAGGTATTAATGATACCACCCGCTCAGAGCACCAGCTACACTTGTCATTATCAACAACATAGGAAAGCAGCTTGTAGCTACTAACAGATACACCCTCACCTTTGAGGAAAGGAAAATAAAAAGCCCAAGGGGAGAAGAGCAAGAGCCTATCTGAAGTCAGGTGGCAGCTTGGGGGTATGCAGGAATGGGACCAACCTCCCTCAGGTCCCAGACCTGCTCCCCTGTTGCCATACACTGGTTTGCCATTCAATCAAGTTTCTTCAAGTATTACACGTAAACAAAGTCTCCCAAAGCCTGCCTGAAGATGTAGCTGGCACACATACACTCATAGATTATACATACACACACAATGAATTCTGCCCTTTCTTCATAAAAACACTTCTACATGCCTAAGGGCACCTGACCATATTGAGAGCAGTGACAGAGGTTGAATTTGTCTTTAACCTATGGATTTTGTAAGTGCTGACTGCCAAAATGTGTTTTTTCAGCTGGTTGGTGTGCCAGCCATTTGTTAATCAACCATCTTTTACTATCCATTAGTGTACATTAAGCTAAAAAAATGGATTTGGAGCAGGGATCCCATTCTTCTTGTCTTATCTAATTTTCTGTTCTCAGAGGAAGTTTATATTTTTCCATTTGAAAGGGATAGAATTACTGCAAAAGGGTCTGTCTGCACTGACAGATCTAGCTTGCTTTTCCTCCTCAACAGCTGGGTTATTATTATTAGAACTGGCAGAATAATTCATAATGAATAATTTGACACCTCTTTTTCCATACATATATCACAAGTTGCCCACATTTATTTGTTAGTCCAAATTATTAACCGCAGACTTTCTGCCAATAACTCCCAAAGGGGCATTAGTGATACAATATATTCCTTGTCCCCCCCATCAGGAAATACTTTCATTAAAGTCAGAGTGGGAAGCATTAATTACCCCTTATTCAATGGTAATAACTCATCATACGTAATCATTCCTCAGAGACAGATGCTGGTGTGATGACCCAAACTACTGCAGAGTTTGAATTTAGTGTTGGATGCAGATGAAAATTCCCTGAGAACACAAAGAAGAGCAGTTCCAGCTTTCTGGGTCACATCCTTGTGGAAAGAAGCTTCTGTTGGATCATGATCTTTTCAGGACTGCTTCTGTCTTGCCTAAAAGCCTCAGAAGTCATCATGCCACTGGAGTGATCACTGCACCACGCAGGCTGTATTTTGAAAGGTTAAATGGGACTTAGGCAGTGAATAAACCTTGTTCTGGTTCCCAGAACGAGGGCGGACATGATCCCATATATTGTGGCCAGTTAGTTTTCATTTGTAACAGTACAAGTCCAGTATAGCTCCAGGGACATATTTCTGTTAAGCCCCTAGGTAAAACAGTGTACAACTAGAGAAAACAGCCCATGGACACATTCATTGAACCTCCAGCCTTGTGTCTCCTCAGAAGAGAGACAAACAAACATTTCTAATTACCTAAAGGATAGAGCTTGTTCCAACAGCATGTTGGTGGCACATATAAGAAAGAATCAACCAAGATAGTCTCTAGTTAGAGCAGGTACATTGCCCTTGACAGCTTAATACAGCCTCAGGTACTTACTGGCATTAACGTATGTTGAAACCACTCACGAAATACCCCAGTAGGTTTGTAAAACAAAGACCAACACCAGGCAAACATACAGGGACTGCTGGGTGCAAACCCAAGTTAGCCTACTGCATATAGGTAAAAATACAATAACCAAAGGCCCAGTCTAGAGAACTGGAAACTACAGGAGCTTACAAAATCCACTGACTGTTGCCTGGCCCTGACTATGTGAAAGTTTTTAGTTATTTCAAGTTCAACAGGTGAGTTTAAACCACCTGTTTAACATAAAACATTAGGCTAAAAACCAGAAGTAAGCTAAACATACTGGCATTCTGGCACCTTTTGCTGAATAATTCATACATAAGACATGTATGAATTATAATAAGGTACTGCAGAAAAGAAACATACATTTTTGGTCCACAGTGCCTTTTTAAGCAGAACATTTAAGAACCGACTTCAAACGCATATGTCCAGCAAAAACTTTTCCGTGCAGAGTGAAGAGATCATTACAACTGCAGTCTACCACTGTCTTCACCACTTCCCATGGTGATTTGCATTTCCTTATTTTATTTTGCCCTGAAACAAAACAGGAACCCTTACAAAATCTCATCTAGAAGAAGATTTAGGGTGCTATCCTTGCTCCAGCACAACTGGGCTCACCTCATTTTGACAAGCTAATGGCAAATGCAAATTTGATGTATTAACAGATAGAAACTCTTGGGACAAAGGCCTCCCTTCCAAAAGTGAGCACCAGAAGAGGTCCAAACTGTCTAAAGAGGAGTTGTCGTACTACAGTCATCAGCGCATCAATTCTCTCCTTGGTTGTTCTGAATGTGGTCTCCTACTGAGCACCATATGCATGTCTGATAGCTGCCATTAAAAATCATCATTGCACACACCAGTTTCTCAAATACAGGCAGTAGAAAATAAACTCTGAATCCCAGCAGGGCTGGCAAATGAAGACTTTTAGTATTATACTCAGCCAAAGTACACAGCTACTTTACTCTTGGCTAATGCTGCATCCTTTCTGAGACACTTAAACCTACGTGCGAAGTGACAGCATTGCTGCAGTTACATCTTTAATCACAGCAGTGGTTAAAAGCCAAAAGTAAGCTAAACATATTGGCATTCTGGCACCTTATGCTGAATAATTTGTACGTAAGGTACTGCAGAAAAGAAACGTATGTTCTTGGTCCATAGTGTCTTTACTGTAAAATATTTAAGAATTAGCCTTGGATGTATACATTTAATAGTAGCCCACTGGTATGGTGTCAGAAGTTCTATCTGTACCTGCATATGCTTATTCACTGTATTGATACAGCATGTATGTACTTAACAGCAAAGATTCAAATCCTTATACCAATTGCTCAGGTTATTAATTCTGAACGCTTCCTTACAGTGGATGTGGATGGTAACCCACACTTTCTTATGAGCACTACATGAAGCAGCGTGCAAAGCCGCTCTTCCTCTGCAGCCACAGCAACAGGGATGTCCGAATTTATATCCCCTGTATAGCATACGATTTACCCTGTAATGCTTTCCATTTACATAGAAGTCCTTGAATCCTATCTCGTCACATCCCTGAGATCAGAATCAGGTCCAGCAGATCTGGAAACACACTCAGACACATGCACACACAGAAGAAACCTTTTGGCATATCTATGAAGAATAGGCCTTCCAAAAAACCATCCAGTACACAGATGAGCCCTCAAATTAGTAGAGAAAGCATGACGACTTCTGCAGTGGTGGCTGATGAAGAGACACACACAAATACACCTCTGCCACCAATCGTGCTGCTAGGGCATTCATCAAATTAAGTACCAAGAGGAACAACACCTCTGATATCTCTTCATTTGGGGCTCCAGTAAATGAAGCACTAGATTAGGCCTGACAGAGGCCTAATGCAGCTTGAGCTTTTCCTGGTGTAATTAATTGGAACTTCGCCAGCTTGACAAATTGGAATGATGAATCTGTCTTGTATGAATAGAAAAAAAAATGCATAATCAGTCAAAGATTTAGTTAAGACAGCTTCTCCCTGACTCCCTGCCATAGCTAAATCCATTAAGGTGAGGAAACATCACTTTAAGGAAAGGCACTGCTCTCCGTATGTTCAATTTATAACTTTTTGTTCCTGAATTTAATGGAGCAGTCAACCTGGACAGATCTGACTTTGGAGGGGTGAGGAAGGGGGAGGTGGAAAAGGTTGGTTTATTTCTAGCATTTTAATCTTCCCTGTGCCTTGGAAGAAAGAAAACAGTCACGTTGGCTTGAATGTGCATTCCTGGGTTTGGATTTAAAACCTTTGGGGTTGCACGAGGGGATCTAATAAGCATGCCCCAAATACTTGGTCACCAAGACGATTCTGTGATAAAACTCGCTTGTCAAGTTTTTCCCCTCTAACTTGTTTAATTGCTGGTAACATTTAGGCTTTAGAGGATGTGATAGATTGACTGCTCTGCCAGCACTGTTTTTTCCTCTCTAATTACCACCTAGTTGTAAAGGCCCTTTCCTGACACATTTAATGGAGAGGCAGAGGGAAAACAGGTCTGCTTATATTTAAAATATATTTTTATCATTCAGCAGTTATTTTCCATATATTTAATTTAAACCATGTGCTTTCCCCCTCCCTCCATCTCACTTGTTCACCATAAGATCTGAATTGTGAAGAATCAATTAAGCAGCTAATATCCCCATTTGTACTCCATGTTTAGAGAAACTTCACATTTCCTCTTTGAGGCCATGAGTTGCAACATAAGTTACTTACACACTGCGGAAGAAATGCTTAAGTGAGAGTTGACAATGCTGGTTTTCATTTCAAACAATCCAGAATCCCTCCTTGGCTAGCACACGCTTAAAGCGCCAGGCAAATGTTTAGCTGACATCATGCAAATAACTGGCCATAGATTTATTTGACAAACAGTTGAGCAGACAGCCCTATACTGCACTCACTTGTACCCCACACAACCCCAGGAGCCAGGAGAATTTTGCTGGCAGAAACAAGAGCAGAATGAAACCCAAACACTGCGGTTCACACGTTGAGCCATTCGCTCTTGGCCACTGGCCAAGCTGACAGCCACATTTAAATAAGCCACCTGCTGAGTAGGGAGTTTAAAGAGCTAAGTGCTGGGGGAGCTTTAGCTGAAAAGTATATTGAACTTCTGCAATAAGGCGTGAAGTGAAAGGACTGCAGTGACAAGGAGTACTAAAGGCCATATTATGGTTCTGACCTCTTGTTCTAGGTCAGACACAGAACAGTTTTGTGGATTGTCTGCTTCCTTGCCTATGCTACCTAAAATATATAACAGAGAAGCTCTGTCCAAGGAATACCATTACATACATGTCCCAAGAAGTGAACTATACACAGCAGATGCTCAAATTTCTTTTCATTATCTGTAATAATGCTGCATAAGATATTAGAAATTGGGTATCAGATTAGATATTGGAAAGAAATTCTTCCCTGTGAGGGTGCTGAGGTGCTGGCACAGGGTGCCCAGAGAAGCTGTGGCTGCCCCATCCCTGGCAGTGTTCAAGGCCAGGTTAGACAAGGCTTGGAGCAACCTGGTCTAGTGAAAGGTGTCCCTGCTCACGGCAGGGGAGTTGGAACTGGATGAGCTTTAAAGTCCCTTCCAACCCGAACCATTTTATGACTCTATACAACAGGAATGCTTATGCAGAACATGTTAATTCCCTCTGTTTAACTATTATTGTAATTTTACTATTCAGAACTGGATTAGCTGCGTCAGACGCAGAAGTCCTCTCCCAGGAAAGCTAGGAGATCCCTCTTTTCCCACGCATTACCTCACCACTAGGCCTTGTCCAAGTCACCTCATGATCTTGATTTGGTTCTCACCCACCTTGTCAACTTTCACAAAGCTGTCTCTAAGCACCTAGATGCTGGAAGGGGACCACACTCTTTCTGCTGCTGATCATGTGTGAAAGAATAACAACTTCCTGCTATGACCAATCCAGTGACAAAAAACTCTAAGAGAGAGACCATACGAAGTGACAGGAAGGTGAGCAATTCTGCTGTTCCAGCCTGTAATAGCAGCAGGTTGCAAAAGTGTTATTTGGCTCTTTCTTAGCTCCAAATTGTTCACATCAAATCTAAGCGAGTTACAGCTGCAAAGACCCCTGGCAGAGAGGCTTACTCAGCTCAGCCAGCACAGTCCCTCCAGCACTCAGGCTCTCAAACTACACTGCTTTTCCTCTGAGCTTCAGAGGGTACACCTGATGCATTACATCCATGCAAGTAATTCAAATAGATACATTCTTTACTACTGTTAAACTGTTCCCCTTCTCAGTCTCTGCTCAGCAAGCCCATGTATGCCCTTCTACCAGTGGAAACTACCAGTTTACTTTTGATTTCTTTACCCTCAAACTGTCACACAAATGCCTTTTGACATGGTGACATGGAGGTTGCCAAGTCAAGTTCAGCAGCTGACTCATAGGCCATTACTCACGCAACTGCCTTTCTGCTTTTAACCTCCCCAGCCTGTGTTTAAAACCAAGTATCCGCTTAGCTACTCTGCTAGGAAATGCTTTAGGAGCTTAATTCAAGTAAAAGATGTTATTTTCAGTGTGGAAAACCTCCTAGTTAGATATAGTACATGACAAGCAAAACATTTTAGCGGCAAAGGACTTGAACACTCATTACAATGTAATATGTCATGGCACTGCTCCATGCTATGGGCAATTATGAGTTAATGGTTTGCCAATTAAAAAGATGTAGCCCAAAGATCTAGGAAATACTCTCTGTGTGCCACAGAAGGTCCTGCTCTCCAAAGTGGTTCTGCAAGAGCTGTCCAGGAGAGATCTGAACATCAGGTCATGTGTTTCTGGTCACAGATCTTGCCCTGACAGTGGGAATGATGCGCCCAGCACTCACCATATCGCGCTGTTTGCCCTTTGCTTAACAGGCAGAACAACAGAGATTAGCAGTAGGCTGCTTTACCATAACACAGGACCACAGGAGTCTCAGAGACTACAGAAGCAACCCGTGAGCTATCTGTACATACACAGCCCCCCCAGCTGCACCTCCTTGCCAATCCACATGCACATCCAGCATCTTCCTTTGCCCTTAGCTGCATCTTGATGCAGTCAGAGAAATACACTAAAACAGATAACTGCAAACCAGAGGTCTGAGGTGGAAATGTCTCTGTGTCTGGGTGTTTGGCTCCAAAGGGTATTTCAGTCTAATAGAACTGTAGAAATTTCAAGTTCAATTTTCCCCCTATCTCAGCCCTGGATACCTGATCCTTTGTGCACATGCACATACCTGCCCTTGGTACAGAAGGCTTCCTTCTTACTGTAGAGATTTCAGTTCAAGCTTTGAGTTCAGTTTTTATTCTCCTCCAGATCGAGTACTTGCTCCTTCATGCATGTGCACACACCTGCCCCTTGTACAGGTTTCCTTTTTGTTTGTTTTTTAACTACCCTTTTTACATGAGAATGATCAATCACTTCTCCCTCTTCCTAGTCATGTCCCTATTACAGCAGATCCTGTTCCAATAAATGATTAGTACGTGCAGAATGCATTAAAATGAATTATAATAGCAATCTGATCCCCAGTGCCTCAGCAGAACCTTTCCATCACAGGTGACAGCTTGGTTCCCTTGGGCTTAGCCCTGGGGAGAGAGCACCAGACCTCAAAACTCAATCCAATAACTTTGTAGGAACCAAGTTCCAAGTACACGGAGCGTGCAGCTCTTCCATTGTCTCCAAGCTAGGAAAGCTGTACCTCAAAGGCTATTCAAGAAGCTGGTACACACAACCTCATCTCAAATAAATGTAAATGAAGTTTTCCATATATTATGTGATTACAGCCTCTCCCTGCCTATGGTGCTATGTTTTATTACAGGCCACCAAAAATAATTAGTTGGTGACCCAGAAAACTGATATATAAAATCCTTTTAATCACCAATATGGCTTTCAATTATATAGTGTAAACTTATTAACCTTTTTACTGCTGAGATTTGATTTATGGAATTCCAGCTGCATTAACATTACAGGAGGAGATAGAAAGTGTCTTGTATGACACGCTGGGATTAACAACTGATAGCTGGCTTTGCTATCACAGAGCAAGGGCAGCATCCTGCAAGTCCCCAGGGGCTCATTCCTATCAGAGCTGTGTAAAAAGTTTGGTCTGTGGAGTGAGGCTGTGTAATTCCTGTCACTTCCTATACAAACCAGAACACACAGGCCAGTTCTGGCTTTCAGAAGGAGCAGGGGTTGTGTGAGCACTTGCTGCATCAATAAACAGAAGGGGCAAAGGCAGGGCTGCATTTGTACCTCTCCTCACTCACATTGTCAGAACTACTTGTATATTGAATGGAGACACTTTGGGGAATTCTTCTGCGCAGCAGTCCTTAACAGCAGTTTTATTCAAAGGCTGAATATAAAGAGAAGGGCTATTTGTTAGGGTGCATTTATAAAAACTGATTTTCAACTATGTTCTTTATTCATTTTAATGGAACAAGTATTTTCCCTTTTTAGAGGGAAATTTAGTGGATTTCCCCCTCCACCTCTGGCAATCAGAAAGTTTTCAGAAACTTACAGATTGGTATAAGAGGGTTTGTTCACTTTGTCTTAGTACAGAAAGAGCATTTAGTGCTTTGCACAAGGCCTTAGACATTCCCGGTCATCTTCCCAGGAGACTGTGTTTCCAATGCAGAGATAAGCAGGAGAGATAAACAAGCCACACTGAAGCCCTAATTAAAAGCCAAATTACTAATTTGAACTAGATGATGCATCAAGATCCAATAAAAGATACAGGAATCCATATGGTAAATACTACCATATAAGACTTGATTGACTCAGCCAAGGATGAGAAGACCTGTATTTCCAGCCCCCACACGTCATTCCATTCAAGCCTCTGGAATACACACAGAAATAATGAATCTTGCCATACCTTCCATCCACAGTTCCCCTCATATTCTTGGCAGCTCATTATTTGCTGTTCAATGGCAATAAAATAGAACAGCAATGTTCTACAAGATCATTTCTGCTGTGAACACCTGACTACCTCTTTTACAATCTCAGGAGGACTAACATAATTAATAGATTTGGGTCAAATTTTGCAAATAAATATCAGTTTTCAATTTTCAAACCTAACCCTTTTTCAGTCTTACAAACCCTGTTACCGTTAGCCTGTTCTTCAGGAATTTTTAATGTGCAAGCATCCCCCAAAGACACAAAACAGCAAGGTGAAATAACCAGAAACTGAAGCAAACCCTCATCATTCACTTAGGTCTTTGTTGTTCAAACTTGAAAAGCTGTGACAGACACAGAGAAGAGAGACTATGTGGGTAGGTGCTTTGATAACCTGAGCAAAAGCCATCATCTTTACAGAAGGGAAATGCCAACATTTGCCATCATCTTTCTCAGGATTAAATGTTACTGAACGAGATACTGTTTCCCACACAGGCACTGCCTCCTCAGCACAATGCACAGCCTGGCTCCCTCTGGGCAGTCCTCAGATCACTGTTTCTTTAGCAGATACAGATTTGGAAGGGCGCACTGCAACCCACACACTGGACAGAGACCCCCAAAGCCTAATTGGGCCATACCTGGACATCCAGCAGATTCATCCCCAGGTCAGCTTTGAGATGTCCTTTTCCATGAGCTGAGATTTCTGGTACAGCACAACAGGATGCGTTACTGCCATCCAATTCACGCCAGCTTCTCCAAGGGCTAATAAGGCCCATCACAGAGACAGGAAGGTTTCTAAGCACATTCTGGGAAACAAGGAGAATAAAAATCAGTGGCACTGCATAATCCAGTCAGTGCTTTCCTTTGCTCACAAATCTTCATTTGTTCAGCTGGGAAAATTATGAATGGTCTAGAAATAATACAGTAAAGGCAGTCAACGACAATTATAACATAAAGACTAATAGAGATGGTGGCATGAATCTGGTGTATTCAGTTCTGCTGAAATCCATTTATAATTTTCAACAAAAATAGTAACACTTTACAATAAGTGGACATCATTTAATGCTCAATTACTATGAAATTCCTTTGGAAATATATATTAAATGCAGAAACTCTGTATTTATACCAGGAGGGTTCCTCGAGATTGATGTTATCACAATGAATACTAGGAGAATGTCAAGTCCAACATCAGTGCATTCAATATTCTTGCCCTCCAGGTCAGGCATCCTTTTCTCCCCCCACCCTGACATTTGAGACAAGCCCTTATCTGTGTGGAGGGAACCACATGAATTATATATTATATAAAAAAGGAATTTGCAACACAGGCTGCAAAGCCTTTAGCAATGATTAACTGAGA
Source organism: Psittacus erithacus (assembly GCA_009867235.2). Lineage (NCBI taxonomy): Eukaryota > Metazoa > Chordata > Aves > Psittaciformes > Psittacidae > Psittacus > Psittacus erithacus. Next base: position 23,588 of record WYDI02026801.1, on the reverse strand, counting down.
CATTTTGAATAACGACACAAAAAGGTACAGCTCCTAAACAGGCAGTTTCTTCTTGAAGACCAAGAGGTTTCTAAACCCCTACATTAATAAAACAAGCATTATTTCAGATAAAGCACAGAACCTTTACAGCAGAGCCAACTTCAACTTACTGAAGATTTCTCTTTGCAAGAAAAACACCATAAAGATTTATCCTCTACTTGCAACAGCTTAAACATCCTTAGCCCTACCTTCTATCAGAGGTCACCACACAGATCTGAGCCCTTAAACTTGCTCAGCACAGGTGGGATCAGTTACCCTGAAAAGCAAAGCAGGATCTCCCTGATCCCCTACAGCTGCCTACATCTATACTTTTAGCCACAGACATTAGCACTGTGACTCCACACTGCTCTTCTCTGGCAGGTTTTGGGAGAATTTGTTTGTCTCAGAGGTATTTGTGAAAGGAAGCAAGGGAATATGATCAGTGAAGCAGCAAACTGAACACTACCAGTGTAATGCTGGACCTTCCTGAAGCAGCTTTAAAACAGAGGCTCCAATATTTTGTTTAGCCCCAATCTCTATGGACTGGATTTGGTTTAGGAAATGCAGGTTGGGAAGCTGAATCTGAGACCATCCTTTTCCCTTGGATGTATTTGCAGCCAGGGCTCTTATCTGAATGTAATCTCTAATGTAACTTGGTACAGAAAATCTATCACTTGAGGATGGCAGTTAGTTAACTGGCTTCCATGGGGTGAGTGTGCTGCCATTTGGGGTGCTTGTTTCACTGTGAGGACTAATAGGATTAGAGAAAGTTTGAAAGATGCCAAGTACCAGGCACAGGTCACCAGAGCCTTCAGTCTGCAACACTGCCAGGATCCAAAGACAAGTTTAAAGGAGTATGTCTCTTCCCAAAAAAGAAGTACTATCAAGAGCTACTCAGCAGTTTAGGAAAAAGAAATACCAGTTGGAGGAAGGGGGGCATCCTAAGCACTTGCTAGAACTAGCATCATTCCATTTCATCTTAAATCATGTTGTGCATCCTCTGCTGGAACAGTACTTATCCCAGACCTCCAGGCAGCTTAGACACCTGGCATAATAGCCCATTAATTACTTCAGCATGGGAAATAAATTTTAATATCTTTTTGATGCTCATTACTAAACACTTCACGCATTCCCAAATACACACTGATGGTTCATTCTACTTCATCTTAGATACAACAGGCTTTATTTTACAGTTTGACTTTAATCCAATGTCTCCCTCAACTCTGGGTGGCATGTGATAAAGTTATATCCTCCTCTGGGGCCAACAGTTCATTTATGAACTCAGGACAAGGTATTTATATTTTGCTGCACTCGTGGTCTCATCCTGTTAAAGGTGATTACAACATCAAGTTTTGTCCAGTGTTTCAGCATGTGAAGAGGAAAGGTGGCATGAGGTATAATGGTACCAGGTCAGCACTTTCAATAAGCATCCATCTGTAAACAAGCCCCTTAAAATACTGCAGCAGAGGGAAAGGAAGCTGCATCCTAATTGGGTAGAGTGAAAAGCCACAGGGCTTATAAATACAATGTGGAGGTGATCTGTCTTGCCAAAAAAGAGGAGGTTCGTTACATGAAGGACACATTATCCTTTCCTCTTCCTATGATTCAGCATGGTAAGTAGTCATTCCTAATTGGCTTACAGCTTAGTATGAAATATTAGGATGCCACACAATGTGATGACACAGCTGGATTCCTAAGGGAAGCTGAAGAGTGATCTGAGAACAGAAGAGGGACAAGAGCAGATGCGGGTCTGGAAAAAAGAATAGTTGTAGCTCACAGAGTAGCATGTCATTCTTTATCCTCCTCCTCCTGTGTACAGCATGCTGTGTACAGCACACCACTCTCCTGGTTGAAAGGCAAGAGACTTGTCATTTCAGAGCTCCTAAATAAAATGTGGGGATAAAAATGTGATTGCTGCAAGTATTGAAACAGGAAGAGACAAGCAGGCTAAATCTGGGCAATAGCTGCAAAATACACTACACAAATTTCACTTCTCTTTGTGTGTCCAACGATGATTTCCCCAAATTTATTCTTGACTGGAAAGTATTTCCCAAATTACCTAGTCAAACAATCTGGGGGTCACTCACAGAAGCTCAGCATTCGGAAGATAAGCTGGGAGCTTGTTTCCTTGTCCTGGTCTTGATTCAGGAAGGTAATTAAACAGCTGCCCACCTGGAGTCAATAGGGCTATTCACATGCACTTAAGTGTTGCTGACGCCAGGCTGAGGCAAATAGACTTCTCAGGGGGAGATTTTTGCTGCAAATACTAGTGCTAATTCAAAATTCACTTTCTACAAAGTCCTTTTCCTGCCGTCAGCTGAAATCAGCTATAGCCACTGTTGTGCTTGCCAGGAAACTTGATAGAATATTGCCCAAAGTGAACATAAACGACAAATAAACACAGCAGAAATTAATAACAGGAGTTCAGACCAGTAGGTTGTGGAAGATGTGTTATAAATTTCATCCAGCTGCAATGCAAATTCTGCCAAATGATTGGGAACATCTACCTTTTTATATCACTGTTTCACTACATATTAATAGCAACCAGTTACTGATGCAGTACTAAAATATTAATGACATGGTCATAAACCTGAATCAGTGCCTAACTTGGCAGAACAGCGGAGGGCAACTTTTCAACCACGTGTGAACAAAACCAGTTTTCAGAAACCATTCTGTTCCTGTGAGACCATGTGAGCAGAAGTAATTGCAGGGCTATTTTAGGCCCCCGAAATTGTTCCTCCTTGGAAAATCAACAGCCCCTTTGAGGTGTGCAGTATGGGTGCCCAGATATTTATGCAAGGCTGAGAGAATCTCAAAGCAGGCAGAAACAAAGTTCATGCAATTAATTAGTAAGATCTCATCTGTGATTTCATCTGCAGCTGCTATGACTGACTTTTATATGTCCATTAGAGACAATAGCCTTGAGCCCCTTGGGACTGATTGTTTCAGCAGGATTTAGCTCTTTGTTCTGGACTGAGGTGGAATATGCTCACCAAGTAAGGCAACAAAGCCAAAGCAAAACCCAGAGCTTTTGTTACCTGCCTGATATAAGCAGGTAAATTTATCAGCTCTGCATTGTAACATCTGTGACAACAACAAAAATTTAGGGATGTTAAAAGGACTTAAAAGTTAGAGACTTCTCTTCCACCTTTTGTATTTCCAATCTGTTCCCCAAGCCACCCTACTCAGGACAACTTCAGGGCAGCTGGCAGCTGAAGAAGGCAGCCTTTGGGATGCTTGACTGAATTTGTAAAGGAGAATCAGGTCTTGAAGTCTCCTTGCTTCTTACCAGCTATGCTCCAGCAGAACTGGGCTGGCCCATTTTATTATTCACATTTGTCCCTTTCTATCAAGATGGAGCCATATATCTAAGCTCCTTTCAAACACCTTTAATTGAAGCTACAAATTAAGGGGATTAAGGACAGACACAGAAGGATTCTGTGTACTCTGCACAATTCCCAACAACAGCCAGCACCCCAGGAAGAGCTGGAATACTGAAAGAATATTTTATTTCTACTCTTCCACAGGACACAGCTAATGGCTCACACTCATGGGCAGCATCACTCTTTCCTGCCCCTCACCAGGATCTAAAAGAGGTACTGGAGGAAACTCATGTATAGTTGCTGTTTTATGTAGGTGTATTAATACCAACCCAAGGTCTTTGCCTTAAAGGTGTTTCTCTGCTTCTTCTCTGAGTCACCAGTGCACAAATAATCTGACTTCTATCAAGAATAACTGAGTTTTCAGTTTAGAAGTGCAGAGAATGGCATGAAATTAATTATGTCACCAAAAAAAAGGTCCTTTTCTTCTGGTTTCCTATTGCAATCACATAAATGAGGATCCAAAACACCACTGAGATATCACTTAACATTGCTAGCACATGTGAGGCAGGTCGGATCCCTGCCACAATGTTTTTATTATTCTCTAACCAGAGTTGCTGCAGCGATAATCTTTCTTCATTGTATCTGCAAGCAGATGCCATCAAGATGCGACTAACAATCATCCCTTTCAGAGTAAGTGATCATAGGCTTTCCGTTGCTCTCATCCACTGGCTCTTTGTTTATTAATGACACAGTTAAAATTTTACTGTTGCTTCTGCTTAGATGGAAGATAACAAATATCTACTTGTTTGACACCTGTCCTACAACTAGTAGTTTCTCTTACAGCTCAAGTAGTACATAATGCAGTCTTACTGCAAATCAAGTTGCCAAAACAAAGACATTTTTTAGTTTACAAGTTGGAAGAGGAGGACAAAAAACTGCCCATGTTTTGAAACTTGTTCTAGCAAGACACTGGAAATGCATTGAGCAGCATGAGAACCTCTAGCAGTCATTCATTTCTGGTCTCTGACAGCCAGCATGTCAGTTCCTAACAAGGTCAATGGCAATGCATTTTAGGGCTCCTTCATATACCAGAGCAATCAGCACTAGTGTAACATGGAACACAGTTACACCTCCAAACATACCTACTCTTTGGACGAAGTTCATGGTCAGCTCAGCTCCAGTTCAACTCCTGGATCTTCTTCCTCTCTGTGTTTTCTGTGACAAAGACCTAGGGAAGACAATGAAGAGAAAGATAAGATTCTTTCAGACCCTCTGCCATATGTTGCACAAGGTTCAGGTGCCTATAGATGGGTATGAGGAGGCTATAGGGCCTGCAGAGGTGCCATGATAAAGCTGCACCTTGAAACTGTATAGAGCAGCTCCCACATCATCTCCTACATCTAAAGTTTACCCTAAAAAACAAGAAAGAAATAGTCTCTTGGAAGAAGACAAGTAAAACATAATTCATCCCTCTATTCTTTTTCTTTCTTACCATGCTCTACAGATGATTGTTTCATCTCACTCTTCTGTTTCCAAGAAAGACCTTTCTAATTCCTCAGGCAATATTCAGAGCAGGCAGGTTTTTCTTTGAGTGTTCAAGGCTGATCTTAACAATTAAAAAAAGAAGGTTACAGTACATTTTAAACCAAATACCCCATAGTATAGAACTTCATGCTAGAAGAAAAATATTTTTTGTTAGCAACTAAATGCACACAAATGGTAACAGGGATTCAGCACAACCCCCTTTCTCGTGTCCTGTGGGATTTTCTGCATTGTTCTCTCTGTTTAAAGGGTTTAAAATACGAGGGTAAGGCTGCTGCAGTCCTGGACATGTGAGTTCTGTTCTCTGGCTGGATACAAAGTGCCATGGATCACACAAAATTCTTCCCAGCTGTTTTGTCTCCCCGCATTTCCGTCCTTGTTCACTCATGAAAGCTATGAATTGCCTCCAACCATAGACTTTCTCCCAGCATGTGATGCACCACAGGGCCCCACAACCTTATCTGAGGCTGTTCGAGCCCAGCTGCAATGTAAAGAGTCTGCACCACTGGGACTCCCTTACAGGGCTTAGAGTCTTTCTTTGCAACAGCAAATATACAGTGAAATACAACCGCTTCCTCAAGGTGAGTGTTCCCAAAGGCCTCAGGAATCAGAGCTGACATAATGTGAAATTCGCTTCCCCCTTTACCAACTCTGGTTAAATAAACTCATGTTCTGTACAGTAGGACACACTTCATTCTCTTCTCCCTCTTGTTGATTCCAAAAGGAGACCACACAGACCAACCATCACAGCCAATCTGATTTCCAATTTTCTGGGTAGCTTTGCAATCACACTCCATTTGTCACCTGAATGCAGTATTGAATTTGCAGCCTGGGTGTGAATGACTTCTGGAATTATCTCCCTTGGACAAGACACCAGAGCAATTTAATAGCAAGTAAACAGAATACAGAAATACTCCTGAATAGGATTATGTCAGGTTTCTAAATCCTAACCCTGTTACTTCAGCAGCTACCCATTTCTCTTTCCTTTCTGGCTAACATTCTCTTACCCAGGACTCAGCTCAGCATCACCAAAACAATCAAGTATATTCTGTAAAGTTAGTAGGACTGCATGAGCATTTAGAGCTTGGTGAACTGTATTGTAACACCAACCACTGACCCCAAAAGCTGATGTGATCAAACACATCCCCCCCATGAACGAAAGAATCAGGCTGACTCAGTTTTACCATTTTAAGGAAAATAAACCCTAATCCTCTGCTGTTCTGTGGTATTCCTCTAATTGCTGTTTCCTTACACATTCAAACATCCACAGTTTGGTTCCGTTGTTTGAACGTCACTTGGAATCAAATCAGTGTTGCGGATACAACATCTTTGAACCTTTTAGTCCAGCTGTGAACTTTGGGCTTAATCCTTTAGGGCGCCCTTGTCTAGCAAGCTTTAATGTATATTAAATTTTCTAAAAGGAGAGGGAAAGTGGTCAAAGCGAGACAGTGCAAGGTTCTGTGTTTCATAAATTAATAAGCATCACCAACTGCATTGCTTGACCCTTTAAACTCTGTGAAATTAATATAAGTAGACAACCAAAGTGCACTTGGCCCCTGAAGAGCCTTGGAAGTTCACTTAAGCAATCCAAGTTTCCTTAAAGTTTTATAAGCCAGCTTTTAAAGCAAGTCCTTTGTACTTATTACTGGTGACAGTGAGCATTACAACAGCCAATGAACCTTTGCTGACTTCCGACCTCAATATGGTAGAGCACAGTTATCAAGGGAAATATCAGAATCAAAGCTTGTATATTACATTGAGGTCCTGACTCTTGAAAGAGCCCCCCATAGACTCTTCAGAGGATGTCAGTGAAATAAACAGCTAATATTCTCAGACATCTGCTTATGATGTACAGATGGTAGTGTTTACTTGAGCACTTTTGCCATAGCACCACCATCCCACCACTCCCAACAAAAACTGAAGCTTCTTAGGGAAGCAAGCTGTGGTACACTCAGGTCCCTTGCAAGAAGTCAAAACCTAAAGATCTTATATTTAGCCTGGAAAAACCCTTCACTTGGTGGTGGTGAGTGAAGCAACGCGCAGTCTTCATCTTAACCGATTAATGGATTTAAATTATTAAGTGACATTAGGTAGGCATGGTGAAGAATGGAGTCTTCCCTCAGCCCTTCACACAGGGCGGGACTGCCTTGAACAGTGAGGAAAATGCATATGCGCACCTTCTGTGCTTCGGCATTAATCCTGCAGTCACCTGTAATACAAGAGTTAGCGTCCTGTAGAAAGAAGATACCTCACCATTGCCAGCTGATTATATTTTTCATAATGTAAAAGGTTCTTGCTGAATTATTCAGGGGTTTTGCCCACTGCTTAACAACAAAAAAGAGACAGAAAAGCTAAGGCAGCCAGTGTCTAGGAATAAACAGGCTGACAGGCAGTATTGCCCGGTATTAGTAATTAGTATTAACTGTAAAGCCCAAATAATGATGATGTTTGACCTAAGCTTTTCAAGAGGAAGAAGAATTTCACCAAACAGGCAGGTGATGAGAGATCACAAGATTATCTGCCAAAGGGCATCAAACTCCATTGGCATGTATCCTCCCAGCAGCGAAGTCAGGAGGCATGTGTTATCTGTTCTCTCCACCTGCTTACAACATTTGCGTGAAGCTTTTGTGGCTAATTTAATGACACTGGTTTCCATTTGTTCATCTCATTTGTTTGTCTAGATCTGGGTGCTGACAGAGACAATAATATCATGGCATGAAGAAAAATCCATTAACATACATCCGCATTTTATACATATACCATACACAGTCATACATATGAAGTACAACTCAAAGAGAAAACAGAACTCAACTACTAGGAAATAATTGATGAAATTTCTTACCAGAAACACAGATAACAAGAAGCAGCTGGAAAAACGAGGTACTTTCAAGGAATGTAGCTCACAGCTCCCATGCAAAGTAAAGCTACCGGGGACAGCCTGGTGACAGGGTTGCAATCCCTGCCAGGCACATGTCTACTCTAAGAATAGTGAAGTTGATTTAGCAGCTCCCTGATTATTGAATATAAATTACTTTTTTAAACTTTAGGAGTGTACAAGTAAGTTCTAATGAGAACAAATACTGCTGGTCCAGTCCCACGAAGACAGCCAGAAACGTATCTCCAATTGATTTTCCTTGATTCATTTACTTGAGGGCACAAGCATGATTTTCTTGTTCAGTTAGCTCAGATTCCTCTGAGCAGCACATGCAGTCCCTGTGATACAGACATAGACTTTGGTCCTTCCGGCCCACCAGCTATTGAGAGAGACCATGGGTGTTTGAGGGTTAATAACTCACTGGTGATGGCCTTGGGGTCCCACCTTCATGCCCTGCAGCCATGCTCCAGCTCATCTGCCAATCAATGAAGATTATCTTCACTTCCAGGCTCCTACCTCCACAGGAGCCAAAGGGAAAAACCTTGCCTAATCAACTGCAACCAGGATGGAAAGCAATGGCCATTGTTCACTCTTAACCAGAAAAGTGTTTCCCTTCATAGGCCTGTCTGCCTTGGTTCGGGTGTACATGTGCCTGAAGATGTGGAGCCTGAGAATGTGGAGCAACTTCACCTTCACTATGTGCAAGGTGGAAATGACCTGGGGGTAACCCACGTGATTCTTTTCCAGTAGGTAAGAGAAGGTTTAAAATGGGAGAAATTGGAACTGAACCTTAACATGTCCCTAACTATTGACATTAAAGCAAAAGAGACACGGAGATAATATTGTTGAGAAGGTAAAACTTCACCCACGAGAAAAAGGTCTGGTACCAGCTACAAGCTCTGCCATGTAACAGCTACTTAATCCAGTTCTGCCCAGATGGGCATTCACCCCAATGCTCCGTTTGGGCTACTGACACTGCAGCAAACTCAAATACTGAATTACCCCCCAAAAGAAACCCCTTCTACACAGCCGAAACACACTCAATAGCCCTGAAAAAGAAAGCAGACTTTTCCACAGCTCCAGAAATATTCATTTGACAGTTTCTCCTTCCTTGACTACAGCTCCAGTAATTGATCTGCTCTATTATTTTTCCCCATTCTTTCTCTCTTACATTTAAATATGTCCTTCATATTTCTGGAGCTTTTTTTTCCCCCAGCCTGTATCTCCACTGTTACATTATTTTTTATCTCTCTTCTCTATTCTTCAAGTGTGAAAAGGGTGCTCTGTTCTCTAATATTCATTTTTCTTTTTTTATTCTCCAAGTACTTTCTTTCCCATCTGTAACAGCCCCTAATATGTACCTCCATTCGATTTTACTTACCCAGCTTGAAACCCTCTCATTCTAATTACCTTTTCAGTTTTCTTCTATGTCTCCCTTGAGATGTCTCAATTAGTGTACTTTTTCTTACTGGCTGTCACCTCTGAGCTACAAGGTGGGTCTAACTCCAACTTAAACCATGCAGAAAATAAATGAGGAGCTGTTCTTGGCGGCCCTGCTGAAGGTGGTGTTACTTTACAAACTAGTGCACCTTTAATAGATGATAAATGGGCAGAAAAGTGGCCTTGTTAATGCAGCAGCCCTTGATTTGGTTGCCATGCCGTGTCCTTTCATTACTCAAAGATACAGGAAAGGCAACCTATGCTAAGTCCTGGGTGATGTAATTCCATACAAAGAGAGTGAGTAGAGGCTAATTAACATAGTTCTGGTCAAAGCCTGAAATTAACTCTTGTCTTTAAAGACTAAAGCTAAAAATGTCATTTGTCTTGCCCATAATTATGTTTAGAGGTAATTACGGTAGCAGGATAACAGCAAGCAAAATGAGTCTAGGAGTGGGGTTTTCTGCCCTTTCTATCTCTAGCAGAACTCTGAATTCTATTCCTGTCAAAGAGAACTGGATGAAAATGCAGGTGACATCTACAGCACATTTCTTTGGTTAAAACTGGCACTGTCGTACTGAAGTTTACACAGAGCTTTCAGAATTTAAGGACTAAATTCTCTCTCTACATGCTCTCATATAATGTGAAAAGGAGCATCGTCCCCACTGCAGCCTGGACTGTGCAGTGAGGGGAGATCTGTGCCAGGCTTGGACCCAAGAACCACATCCAGTGGAACATGTGCTGCCACATACATCTGACCCAGGTCACTTTAAATGATCCAAGATACCTACACAGCACAGAGAGCAGCCCTTGTCCTGTTATCAGCACAGCATTACCTCCAAGTTAAAGCATTTGCTTCCTAGGATGATTAATTTGTCATGCAGGTCTGATCAAACTGCACCCAGCTTTCAGCCTCATTTATCCAGAGCCAGGACAGCTATCTCTGTATTCTGCAGTACCCCAGATGTTTGAACCCACTTATTAAATACAATAAAATGCATAGATTATTGTTGTTGTTATTGCTGCGGCTATTAAAATCCCAATGGCTGTCACTGTTCAGTTGTCCTGAGATCCATCTACCTGCAGTACCTGTTTCACTACTCTCACTGAAATCTACGAGCACATTAGCCAGTAGTGGGTTGCAGGATTTATTTGTGAGGTATGTTGATGCTAATTTAAAGATTTCAAACTAAAGTCAGTATATACTTGGATCAAAGCTCAACACTGAAGCTAAACTTCCCCCAAGGTTTGTTACTGAAAGAAATTTCAAATACCTGATATACCTTCATCTGTACATACACTTATTTTTCCAGTTACTGCATTCATCTAAGGTGCAAAAGCATTTAGATTTCTACTGCACTGGGCCTGAAGGTCTCCATGTGATACAAAATGCACACATACTGGGCACGCATTATTGGACTGGCTGCTGGCAAACACCAAGGTCTGTAACACAAACATGCAGAGCATATTCACTCAGTCCAAGTTTGTCTGCTTCTGAAATCGTTACACTTCAGAGTGTAAATTCAGTGAATTCACCCAAGGACCCACAATATCATTTTGGCACAAGTACAGACTAAGATATAGCCATGGTTTCACAAAGATGATATCACTGCATAAAACATGTTATAGCGACTTGCATGAAGTACTGGAGGAGAAAAGATTACCCATGCAGACTTTTCTAATGCTTCTAATGGTAATATCTCTGCCATTTTTACTTGTATCCTTCTTGGCAAGCAGAGAATTAGGGCAAAACTTCCTCTGAAGGGGTGAGCTCTAGAGGTCATGGAGGTACTGTATCATAGCCTACGATGTCCTAGACAGACGTCAGTCAGTCTTCAGAGATGGCTCCACTGCAGTACCAACTCAAGCACCAATTTAAGGACAGGGCATAGGAGTTCTGCTTCAAACAAATACCCTAAACTATGGCATTCTTTGAAAGCCTCACTGTGCTATCAAAGGTGAATTCCAAAAGAGCTGTACAATCCCTGAGCTGCGACTTTCCAGAACTCCAGCAAAGCTCCAGAAACTAGGGCTCCCAGCCTCAAAAGTTTACACAGTTTTTCCCAACTGTGTATCAGCTATCTAATAAAATGTATCCCTTCTCCCTATAGATGTAGCCTCACATACCTCTTCAGACCTTCACAGCTATTGCATTATTACTACTACCACCCTTACAAGTGGTGAAAATACCTTTAAGATGACATCTGCCAGTATCAGTTGACAGATACAAGCACTAAAGCCCACCTGGAAAAGCTGCCTCTTCCCATAATATTTCTGCATCCTTCCTGAGGTTCTCTTGCAAATTTTTTTAATGATTTGCATGAACACGAGAAAGCTTAAGAGTTATACTTCATTCTGACATCTGCTACATCCAAACTCTCTTTGGGGTCCCGTTAACTCAGTTTCATCCCCAGCTAGGTGGAACTCCACAGCTGCAAACCTTCCAATACTGTCATTTATAGGACTTTCCCAGATGTTACAGGGTACATCTCTCCATTCATTAGGTCAAAGGCACTGCTCTGCACGACACACAGCCTGGCTTGTACTCCTTGGGGAAGTGCAAAGCATACAGAGTACAAAACAGAAAACCATACTGTGCCCAAAGTGACCTGCAGACAGCAGACGATAACCCTGAAACTAAACCATATTCTGCCTCTCCCTGGCACAGCACAGAACTGCACAGAACTGGCAGATCCAAAGATGGGGTCTGAAAATAAAAAGCTTTTGAGCAGTCCCTGGCAGAGCACTTTCTCCTTTGAGACCAATAGGTCTGTGTCAGCAAGGTCATTCCACCAGTACCAGCACCTACATTCACAGTTCCCAAGTCGTACTACACATACTACTGCATAATGCCATTCCAAGGAGACGTGCTGCTGCAAAAGGACTCACTGCCTTTCCACTCATATTGTTTGTGCATGACTGATACCAGCTCTTGACCCTGAGCTCACAGGATCATGGTAGTACCCTCCTGAACATCAAGGAGATATATAAAATGGTAAAATACTTTACTGAAGCCCTCAACTCCTGCTGAAAGCAAAGATGTGTATTGCAGGGTGAAATAAAGGGTAGAAGCAGAGGTCCCAGTTCATGCTCAGCATCCAGCAGGATGAAACCCATCAATGCTGCCTGTGTTCTAGTTGTTAATTTAAGTAAAGGAACTCCTTTACTCCATGGAAACCTTCTTAAATCAGCAGGAGCTCATTTGTTACAACTGCTTCCTTATTTCCATTGCTTTTTTGCGAGCACCTCAGTCTTTGCAGAGGAGCAAACCAACACAGACAGCTCTAAAACGTCTTACATGGCAGCTCCAAATGCTTACAGTTTATGTAAAGCCATGGAGCCAGCATGATAAGATCTAATTACCAAGCGAATTAGTAAAAAAACAGCTGCAAGGTTTGCAGAAATGTCTGCAAGTGCAGAGTAAATGGCCACAATTGACAGAGTTATTGCACAGGCATCCTGAGGGCACAGTCTGAGGCGCTTGAGTTCTAACCAAAATCGCTGTCAACAGTTGTTGTTTTCTCCATTCTGTTAAATGAAAAGAGCATGAAAATGATCCTGCAAACAGCCATTTAATATTCTCATGCACATGAACTGCAATTATCAGCAACAGCAACAACAAACTCTGCTGTAATGTGTTCATGGTTAATCAATTCAATTGATCACTGTTTATTAAATAAAAACCTGCTCTCTAAACAGTTCCTCTTGAAGTGGCACATTTTGGGGCTCTGGGGGATTTTTTCCTTGGCTTTCTGGGTTTTTCTATTTAAACATGCTGCTGGGAAAATCAGGAGACCACTTAAAGCTTTTAATTTAAATCCAAGCTAAGAGAAACATATAGTGCCTTTACAAAACCACTAGCTTAAAGAAGGTTTGAATGAACAAAGCCACTCCCTGGAAAAGTGACACTGAATCTGATCTGTTCCTATTTTAAAGGCTTTCAAGACATGTTAGCAACAGCCAGTGTATTTATCTGTGTAAGAGACAGTCATGACCAGGTCAGCTCAGGATATCAGGAAGTGGGCCGTTGATAATGCAGATTAGGGGGCACGCTTTATTCACATCAGCACTGTAGCACTGATCACCCCTATTCTGCACCTTTAGAAAGTAGATTGGAAATCAATGAATTCCAGGCTGGAGAGATGCTGTAGATAACAGAAATCCTCTATAGACAGTTATCGCCCAACAAGGAATAATGATCTTGCACAGAACTGAATGCTTTAAATGTAGAAAGAATATACACCATGTTACAAGTTCAATGGAAGATTGATTGATACCTGGGCTGGTAAGAGTCTGGGCATATCCCCAGCCCTCGAACCCTTGAGTGCTGCACTGAGAACTTCCACCTGTGGTGTTGGAGTCCTCCTTGCCCTTCAGGTGCTTCAAATGGTGAAGAAGGGAGGAGAAGGGGAGTGTTGACATACAAAAATAACCTCGTGGGATTTAATTAAGACTACTGAACCTGTGTCAGTTGTAATTTATGGCGGATTTGAACCCGTGCCTCCAGAGGGAGAAAACTAAGGCATTTCCAGTACATTAGCTGACTTCAATAGCAAAGTCAAATCTGATGTCCTGTGACCCTCCAGTGAACGAAGACTAAGGAGTCCCTGTTACTCCAATTATTCCTGACTAGATTTGTGAGATGTTTTCACTACCATGGAATCCAACCACAACCAGGTTCCTACCCTAATGGGGGAAGTGCATGAAACCCTCGTGAGAGCATTAGAAACCTCCACCAAAACTGGGTCAATTAATGGCACGTTCCATGGAGAAAAAGGGATGTGGGGCATATTCCCTCTCCTGCCAGCAGACACCTGGCCTCCACAGGAGCTAAGGGAAGGCTTACAAATAAACCTGTGCAAATAACCAGCTTTGCCTTTTATGGCCAAAGTGAAAAAATAAACTGCTTTAGGTCAACTAAAACGTTTTGTTCAGCCTCCTATCAGGTGTTTCACCTTTGACTCTTTGGGACACTGCGGGAAGGGCGAGAAGATGCTTTATTTGTTGGTGAAATCAAGGCATACGGCATACGGTGCAATGGGAAATGTTAAAATTACTTTTTCGTATTGTTTTTCAATCAGAATAAATGACAAACTATGCATCCAACATCTAAGTAGCTTCAACGGACCCAAAATTATCTGTCTTTTCAAAGGTAGGAGAAGAAAACACTGAAGTCTGTCCCTCAGAACAACTTCTACAGCAGTATTTCAGGGAACTGAGCAGCACCAGGCACCTTCTTTTTTGAGTTGCCAGAGTAAACAAGTTCAATCAAATAATATTAAAAGGAAAACTTCTCACCAAAATGAAACAGATGTCTTGCATGACTGACCAGCCCTGAAACCAGTATCACCACCACCAGTGAGGCTGAAAGCTGCAGCAGCAGCCGCCTCTCTAGTCTGACCTGTTTGTGAGAAAAGGGATTATTAGGGAATATTAAATCCTTTTGATAAAGGATCCACAGCCAGTGAGTTTAGCACACAGATGTCTAGTGACTGTGTTAAATCCATCTTTACCCCTAGGCTTGCCAGGCAGCATCAGCCAAATGAATTCCTGCCCATGCTGATAAGACAGCTGACAGTTGCGCAGAGGAGAGGAGGAGGACAGGTAGATCCAACCCGGAATGACACCATGGGGCACACGGCCCAGTCCAGGGCCCCCAGAGCTGTCCCCAGCCTGTCCCTAAGACACCAGCCGCGCCCTGGGTGCCGTTAGGCACACGCCACGCAAGGGTGAGGTTTCTCTCCGTAAGAAGCGGGCGCTCTGCAGTTAGGACAGCAGCAATGCCGCATCAAAGCGCTTCGTAATTAGGTACAAATTTTGCTTGTAGTTCAGCAATTTAGACGGATTAGCAGCCGCTGACCTTCCCGAGGCCCCGCACGCCGCCTCCATCCCTGGTCACAGAGTGACCTCTAGTGTTACCAACCGCCGAGCGCCCGCTGCCGAGGCAAAGGCCCGGGCCTCACCGCCGCCCCCGGCCTTCACCACACACTCCGGCCCTCACCGAGGCTCCTGGCCCTTACCCCGGCCCTCACCGCAGGTTCAAGTCCTCACCCCAGACTCCAGCCCTCACCCGGCCCCGACCCTCACCCCAGATCCCGGCCTCACCGCGGGAACAGGCCCTCACCGGCACCCCCGGCCTCGGTCCGTGCCCCCGCCCTCACTGCGGCCTCCGGCCCTCACGCCTGTCCCGACCCTCATCCAGGACCCGGCCCTCACTGCGGCCCCCGGCCTTCACCTCGGGCCCGTAGCCCTCATCGCGGGTCCAGGCCCTCAATCCCTTCTCGGCCCTCACCAGAAGCACAGCCCCGGCCCTCAGCACAGGCCTTGGTGTTCACCATGGGCCCAGGCCCTCACCTGGACCCCAGCCCTCAGCCCGGGCCCGGGCCCTCACCGCAGGCCCAGTTCCTCACCAGAGTGAGCATTTTTGCCCTCTTTTCCTTACTTATTTGACAAGGGAGCGCTATCAGACCTCTGGAAGCACTGAGCCATCCGCTCTCCTGCTCCAGTGTGCCATGTCTCTGAGCATATTGGCATTTCCCAGAATACAGTTTGAAACTAAAATGCCCGTGCTGTGCAGAGAAACTCCTGAGAGCCCACACACAGTCCAAGGGCGATGGCCACCTTCCCATCAGGGCTAAAGTGGTATCTGCCCACTGATGTGACTGCAGCCTGGTTTATTTAAGCCAGATGATGGCATACTCCTCCCAGAGGCTTTTCCAGCTGGGCTGTACTTTCTACCATAGCAAGAGAGAAGCAGAAGTACCCAAAAGCCTGATGTTGTTGACCTTGGTCCTTCCTATCTTCTGCTTCCTCACTTGTGGAAGCAGTCTGCTGCTCTTACTAATGGGCACATGGAAGTTTTAATGAAGTTTTAAAACTCTCATGAATTCTAGTGTGGAAAGGTCAAAGAGGAAAAACTGAGCAAACGGGTTGGAACCTATTCTGTATCTGTGAGCAACTGAATAGATTGCTGTTCAACAGGATACTAAACCAGCACCATCCTCCAAAGGCTACTTGCTTATACATCTTTCCAACTCCAATCAGGAAACCCAGGAGCAATGTCACACTGCCATGAGGGGACAGGCACCTCTGTGTCCAGGAGGGGACACGGCTCCTCTTAAGCCTGGCTTTCCATTTCAGCCTGGATGAGCACCGAGCACACTCAAATCAAAGCAACCCTACCCAAGACATGAAGGTCACTGAATCACTGCACAGCAACAAATGCTGGAAGTGGACATCATTTGTCAGGCACCTTGTGACAATCATTCCTGCAGCAAGAAATTTTCCCTGCAGCTTCCTTTGGGCTGGGGGCTCCAGTTGTGATTAGAAGAGAAAGAAATAGTTTTGAGTCTTCCTGCTTCTCCATCACTGCCCCCAGCAACCGTGTGTATTAGACATCCACGGGGAAGGGTCAAACCCACACATGAGCACGTAACATGAGCACAGTTCAACCAGGTCTTACTCAGTTGACCACAAAATCATTTTTAAAGTCCACTTCAAACTACTGTTGGCTCAGGTGCTCAAAGAGCTAGAAGCCTCTTGTGCTCCAGGGGTGCAAGTCTAGCACAAGATCTCCATGTGCCTTTTAGTGATGTGCAGTAAGACTTCACCTCTCCAATCTCATGATGTTCACATGCCTTCCCTAAAAGCAATGGCCTTGACTAGCAAAAGTTGAACAAGTAGTAAGTGAGATGCCACAGCAGAGCTGTGTTAGATGAACTGCTGCTGGTCTGCCAGGCACACTGCAGTGGTGGTGGGTCCCTCTCCCTTGTGTGGATTAAAATCAAAGGACAGAAAAAGTTACTACAGATGAGAGGGGCTATGGGGGCACATATGGTGGATGAAAGGCAAAAGGCAAATGGAATGAGAAGAATTAGTCTAAGGGTGGGAAGCTCAAAAAACAGGAGAAGAGCAAAGAGCTGGAGCGCAGCGTAAGGATGTTGCCAAAGTGGCTATTACCATGATCGTGTAATCTTACAACTTCAGTTTTCCTTATACCAAAAATTAATGCAAGATTTTGACATAGATGGGGGACTGAGATAAGCAGATTTTCACTGCTGGAATGAAGTCAAGGTTCACAGGTGCTTCTTTGGCATTTCTGAGTCCTCTGTGCCACTTTGTTTTCTGTCTCTCTCTTGTACCATCATCTATAAGCACATCTCAGACCACTGTGAGTTCTCTTGACAATCTACTTTAATTCATGGGCAGGCTTCCACCCTCCAGTGCCCAGCAACAGCCTGTGATACACTTCTCCCCCAGATCATGGAATGAAGAGAACACTGCCTAAGAATTAATAAATAAAATAAACCAAAAGATTTAATTTAAAAACCTCATATAATGTCTTTTACCTACATAAAAGAGATGAAGAGATAACTGCCTATTTTAAGAAGAGAAGGGTAGAAAGTCCACTAGTAGCTGACACAGTGGCTTTTCCAGACGAAATAAAGACATGAACTAGAATGGCGTGAACGATAGGGTTGGCATTCCTTGCAGGCCATGATTATCACTTATTAAATTATCCATGAGCGGAGCAAGCCAAGTGGAGCAGCACATCACACTGACACACACCAAACCAAGGCCTGCAGGAAAGTTCAGAACTCACTGTCCTCAGCTGGGGGGGGAAGCAATGTTGTAGATTAGGCATGAGAGAGTGACTCCGTGTTCAAAATTACCTAGTCTCATCTCAGAATTATAAAAGCCAGAATAGGAACTCACTGCTCAGGAAAAAAATGTATATTCTGATAACATACAGGGATGAGGAATACAATAGAAGAAGGGTTAAGGAAGTGGGAGCCTGGAATACATCTGGTTGTTGTTTGTTTCAGTGTTCTCAGGGCCCAATAGTCACTGGAGTGGTTTCCATCAACTTCAGCAAGCATTTAACACACAACCAGTGTGACAGACCTATCTCAAGCACACCTCAGGCACCACTGCACCAGGAAGAAATCTCAGCTGAAAGAGAAAGCAGGTTTGATGAAGGCTGCAATTAAGGCTTGTTCAACCAGACAGTGAGTTCATACAAGAGGGAGAAAAACTAAAGGATGCTTGAAGACTCCCTGACAAGACACAGGTTCTGGAATAACAGTGCAAATAATCTGCACCCTTTTCCAAAGGGCAATGGGTGCTAAACATGAGCTTCAATGGAGTGATAATCCAGAGTTACTTCTGACTGGTATCTTCTCCTGTACACAAACACTCAGTTGTTAAAGGTGAAATGCAGTGTATTGACAGGTTTAAACTGCAGAATTCAGATATGTTTGTTAGGGCTAAGAGAAGTGTAAACATCAAAGATAAAATTAGGGAAAGTTTCTAGGTGTAACTTGTTGAGGAATCAAGGGAGAAAGCTAAAATCAAACACCACCAGAGAACTATCAGTAACCCGAACAACAAAGAGAGGTACAAAAGGCCACAAAAATAGCAGCCCAGATGGTGGTCATGTGTAAAAAACACATTCCACAGATTGCAAAAGCACTTATTTATGATTACATGAGACAGAGAAAGATGGCAAAGTTAAAACAGAAATGTCTTAGGCCTCAGTCATATGCCAGTTGTGCACTTCTCCACTTTTGACCCATAGTTTCTTGCCTTATTTTTCCATCAAAATACCTGTCATGTTTTGGGTATGTCTAGAAGAAAAAGCCAAAATCTAATGTGATAATTTACAGTATTGCATGCCAGAGTCCTGCAGGAGGGGGTGGTTTTATTGAGGGAAATTCTAGAACATATTAAGGTGGTCAACAGCCACTTGCCACAGATCTGCCCAAGAAAAATACTAACGTTATTGTGATGAATGAAGTGATAACATCACTGCTTCTCCCCGTACTGCCCATGCTTCTGTGCCCTAACAAAAGAGAAGAATAACCATGTCAGGAACATCTCTCCTCTTTGTCTTCATTAATTTACATTTTTGGCTGCATACCCCAGAGGTGTGCAGCAGAGAGGAATGTGCAGGCTCAAAAGGGCTCAGCTGGAACTGCAGCCCAGTTCTGCCGTAAAATGACTCAAACTTCATTAAATAAAATAAACCTGTTGTAGCCCAAGGATTGACTGACTTGCTGTTTCCTTTGCTCCTGGGTTAATACGGTGAAGTTGGCACATTGATAGAACACTCAGCAGGACAATGGGGTGTGCTGAATTCAAATGAGTCTGGTAGGACTGTAACAGGTACTTTGTACATAGCCTGCTGCTTGGAGGAAGGGAATGGAATACAGCTAAAGAAGGAAGAAAAGATGTCAAAATCTACAGTTGCACAGTGACAGCTATTTGTCACTGAAATAGAGGATCTTGCAGACCTTGAAGTGACTGCAAACTAGAGAAGGCCATAAATTCCATACTAGAGTTTAGAGTAAAAGGATCTTCTGATTTAGATATGTCTGACTACAGATCAGCTCGTTATAAAACCTAACAGTCCATACATCCCAATGGGACATTGTCAGAAACTCTTAAACCAGATGAAAGCCCATGTACTACACCCAACCTACAGCATACATGCTTGAGCAACTGGATCATACAGCAAACCAACACTACCAGAATGCATGAGCTGCCTTGGACACTTTCACATGCTCAGTTCGTGGCTCAGCTGCAAATCATACTATACTGGAGATGTCAGGCATCAACCATGCAGAGCTGACGATGTGATGTTGTGACACCTCTCAAGATCATGCAAGGTGGAGTCTGTCCATGAGCTCCTCTGCCCATCTGCTACAGGTTTCTGCTTATACAGCAACCTAGTAAGAGCTACTACTCCAAGAGTGCTGTCAGACATCTAGAAGTCAAGAATATACGGTGGATGGCCCGCTAAGCCTAAAGCTTTCTGCCAAAAGCAGTAAGGAAGTCTTTCTAAATCTTGATTCTGGTTCCAAATCAGTCAGGCCAGCACTCAAGAAAGGAACATGGGCATAGCGCTATCCAGGCTTGATACTAAAATGCAGAATATTGAGCAAGGGCCTGTGCCTGTGCACTATTGGCAGAGACTTGATGGGGAGACACAAGAGCCAGCACAACAGGGAACACCAAGCAAGAGCACACATCTGAAACCCGGCCTCTTTGCATACTCAGACATTAGCCTCCTGCCAATAGTAAGGCACCACTGTAAAACCTAAGTTCAGGCTTGAAACTGTCTCTTACCGTCAACAAATAGGCAGGTGAGGCTGGGATCCCAGGGAGGAGTGACTTGGTGACAAGACTGCCAAGACTAAGGCAGCAGATCTTTCAGGAGCCTGAACTGGCTTTCAGGAGGTACTGGGGAAAAGTCCAGTCCATTATGACACAAATTATACACAGAAGGGCAGGAAAGAGATTCTGGAAGCAAAATTGAAGCTCTGGAGAAAGAAACTGCAGACAATGAATGTTCTCTGAAAACACTGCCAGTAACCCCATGCAGGACAGGAAAGAGAAGCGGAAAAGACAAGGTTTAATACCTGGTTGAGAAGATTGTAGAAAGAGCAGATTGGTCAGGAACTGGGGACACTTCTGGAAGGGAGGTGGCCCAAGCCAGAGGGACAGATGTCTCTAACTCATTGCACAATAGTCTTATTGGCACTTAAAATCAGGAAGGCACTTAAAAATGTGAGCAGGCTTCTAAACTGGAGAGCAGAGGAAAGCAAACAAGTAGAGAGGCACAAACAGCTTTGGCTGATGCTTTTTGAAGGACAAAGCCATGGAAATCATGTATCCTCATTTAGTGGGGACAGCACGGGACAGAACAAGTCAGACAGGACAGAAAACAGAGTAGGTGCCAGTTGTGTAAAGTACTGTAAGAACCAAAACAATGATACCAAATGCCAGCAATGTAGTATGTGAGAAAACTGGAATGTCTTCATAAGCTGAGGACATCAGCTAAATGCCTATTTCAGAAACCTGTAGGACAGATGACAACCTGGGAGCTTCTCTCCACATGCCACCCATTCCATTTATGCACAAACCCGATAAACATGGGGTGATTTCCACTATGTATGAGAAGACATTCTGGCAGAAATGCCCAATGGCCAATATTTATTCCATGCTAGGTGCATTAGCAGTGTTCTGGCAACAGTGTTAAGGCTCAAAATCAGAGTTTGTGCCTGGGTGCACTCAGTACCTCCCTTGGGAGAAGCTGCCACCTTTAACTACCATTTGGGCCATGTTCAGCATGCATGGTTTATCACTGCTGAATACAACGTCTCCTATGCTATCAGGAGAACAAAGGCTAAATACAAAAGTGTTTCAGATGGAGAAGAGACTGACATTTTTGGAAAGACAATAATCCCATAAACCAGAAACAACACACTAGGTAAGAAGTTAACATACCAAGGGGGGCAATATATTATTGTAAGGTTCAATCAGTCAGCAAGCTGTCCTGCCCCAGGAGATGAGGAAGCAATAATTCAAATGGTGACTGACATAGGGAACTGAGAGTCTGTAAGTTCACACCTCTGCACAGGCTTGTCTTTACACCTCTCCTCATGCTGGCAAGAAAAACTGCTCTCTTTTGAGGAGCTTCTCCACTTGGTTTTGTTGGTTTCTGCATCCTCTCTGTCCAGCAGTCTCATTATTTGGGTCCACTTTGCATGAACAATTCCTTAAACACCACTTCATTTTAAGGCCCCTCAGCTTTCAATCTGTATCTGTATCAGTGTGGGGGTGTTTGACACAGGGGCGTACAATTCCTAGAGTAATTTCAAGAACAAACTGTACCAGAGCCACAGAAAGACAGAGATGTCCCTACGAGGTATTTGGGTAACATAATCAATTCACAGAGAGAGCGGGTGTGTGAGTATGCATGTGAGTACAAAAAAAGCCCATGTACACCCCCCTCCCACGTCACACCAGGAAGCTGCAGAATCCCAGACACCAGGAGTACAAAAGCCAGTCTTTTGCATGCATTATTTCTGAAATTCCTCAAGCCCTCCTGCTTCACAAAACTGAATTATTTAAAACCAACACGGGGAACCAGGATTGCGCTTTAAAGAGGAGAAAAAGAACATTACCTGGATCTGAGCAAAACAGGTTTTGTTTCATACTCAATTGCTCGCAAAGTTTTCATCCTGATTTCACCTCACCCAGAGCTGCAATTTTCCAACTCACAGGGTGACAAAACTAAGTTGAAACATGTATCTGAATACACCGACAGCAGTTTGACCCTGGCTTGAGTCAAACTGAGCTTTATATCTAAAGACAGCAATCACTTTTTGTGTCATCAGAAGTAACGGGGGAGGAGGGGGGACGACACAACAGCGTGAGGGATGTCACAACATGCCGTGCCAGGGACTGGAAAAAGCATCTCCTTGATGGGGTCCTCTGGTCTCTGGTGTGCCCCTGGTAAAATGATCTAAGGGATTCTGGCTCGTTGCCACAAGCCCTCTTCTCTGCTGCATGTGCAGAGAAATGTGTTACAGGATTATGAACATGTCACTGGCACTGTTAGCAGTGCAGAGACAAAACCTCACTCGTCTTCAGTGCAGTGAGTAGGAAAGCAGATCATTCCTTTAATTATTAAGCATAAGTGAGCTATCCTCAGTTTCCCAAAGCCTGGCCCCTGCGCTGCAGATTCATGGGTCGATGGTGCAGAGCTTTAACAATATTTTGCTCTCTTTCTTTAGCCATTTCTTACTTTATTTTTTTCCTCCCTTGAACTCCCAAGCCCTCTGACTCTGAGGACAGAAGCACTAGGAGTGAACTCTGAACAACGCTAGCAGCTCTCCTGCCTCACAGCTCATCCTCCTGCCAGCCTGCCAAGTCAGCCCTGCTGAGCATGGATGCTCACAAGGGAAGGGTTTAAACCTCCTGCACCTCTCACCTGAGTCTGATGCCAACACAGCTCAGTGGGAGGAAGGGCTTGGCTGTAGCATGCGGTGTGCCAGTCACTCTGCGAGGAATGGCAATGTGTTGTGTCACTCAGGATACTGTTGCTCAGTAACAGTTTCTCCAGCAGACACATATACCCTGGTACACTGGCTTTGTAGCCCAGGCTGTAGGCCCAGAAGGAGCCAGGGAGGATCTGTGAAATGAAAGGGACAAGATCTGACTTTTGCCTGAAAGACCCTTTAAAGTTTTCAGTGCAGCATAACCTCGCTGTCCCATGCCCAGGGGCTGCCACCTGCAAAGATGTGTCCTTTTTGCCACCTGGCTTCCCTGGGCTGCTTGTCCGCCATGAAGCAAGTCCAGAGGAGACCATAAAGACAATGAGAGGGCTGGAGAACCATTTCTGGGGAGCCAGGCTGAGGGAGCTGGGCTGGTTCAGCCTGGAGAAGAGAAGACTTATTAAGGGGAGACCTTAGAGCAGCTCCAGCATCTAAAGGGGCTCCAGGAAACCTGGAAAGTGGCTTTGAACAAGGTCCTGTAAGGACAGGACAAGGGGAATGGCTTTAACCTGCCAGAGGGGAGACTGAGATGAGCTCTTAGGCAGAAGCTCT